>RJWJ010001836.1:0-116347 GCA_004363605.1 Indri indri | reverse complement strand
TTTTCATCCCCTTAACATTGTCTTTTATAGAATAAAAGTTTTAATTTTTTTTTTTTTTTTATTTTGAGACAGGGTTTCATTTTGTCACCTGGGCTAGAAGGCAGTGGCGTGATCATAGCTCGCTACAGCCGCAAACTCCTGGCCTCAAGTGATCCTCCTGCCTCAGCCTCCAAAGTAGCTGGGACTACAGGTCCATGCAACCATGCCTGGCTAATTTTTTCTATTTTTTTGTAGAGACAGGGTCTCGCTCTTGCTCAGGCTGGTCTTGAACTCCTGGCCTCAAGTGATCCTCCCACCTCAGCCTCCCAAATTGCTAGAATTACTGACGTGAGCCACCACACCCGGCCCAGAAGTTTTAAATTTTTAAAGGTCTTATTAATCTATTTTTATTTTTCATGGATCTTGCTATTGGTATTAAGTCTAAAAATCCATGGTGGCTCCCACCTGTAATTCTAGCACTCTGGGAGGCCGAGGTGGGAGGATCGCTTGAGGCCAGGAGTTTGAGACCAGCCTGAGCAATACAGTGAGACCCCATCTCTACAAAAAATACAAGAATCAGCCAGGTGTGGTAGCATGTGCCTGTAGTCCCAGATACTCAGGAGACTGAGGCAGGAAGATCGCTTGAGCCCAGGAGTTTGAGGTTGCCGTGAGCTATGGTGACATCACTGCACTCTAGCTTGAGCCAAAGAGCTAGACATTGTCTCAGAAAAGACCAAAATACCTCCCAGCTCCCCAAAACACACACACACACTCAAACCCTCCAAAAGCAAGCCTAGCTTTATATCCTCAGGATTTTCATCTGTGTTATCTTCTAAAAGTTTCATAGTTTTACATTGAACATTAAAGTCTATGATCCATTTTGAGTTAATTTTTTATATAAAAAGTGAGATTTAGGTTGATGTTTTGTTTGTTTGCCTATGAATGTCCACTTTCTCTAGCAACATTTGCTGGAAAGACTATCTTTATTCTATTGACTTTCTTTCACATCTTTGCAAAACATC
This sequence comes from Indri indri, assembly GCA_004363605.1. NCBI lineage: Eukaryota > Metazoa > Chordata > Mammalia > Primates > Indriidae > Indri > Indri indri. The sequence goes on along the minus strand of RJWJ010001836.1, from coordinate 115,346 downwards.
AGCCGGGTAGGTCTATTTGTCCATTCTGTGTTAGTTCTATTGACCTGTGTGTCTGTCCCTCTAACAACACCACACAGCGTTGATCACTATAGCTACGTAATAATAAGTCTTGAAATTGGGAAGACTGAGTCCTTCCACTTTGTTCTTGTCTTCCAAAATTGTTTGAGCTATTCTAGTTCTCTTGCTTTTCCTTATAAATGTTAGAACAATTTTGTCTATATCTAGAAACATCTATTGATGGGATTTTGATGAGAATTGCATTAAACTCATATTGATTTCTTTCATCAGTGCTTTGTAATTTTGGCATAAAGTCCTCTGTATGTTTTCCTGAATTCACAGTGAAAGAGGAGGGGTGCCTCATTACTACTGGATGGGGGCAGCCACCCAGGCTCCTGCTAAAGTCTCTGCTGACACAGAGAGGAGCTGAGAAAGGGAACTCACTGCCTGGTGGGGATGAAAGTCAGACTCCTCAACATGAGCACGGTGGGATTTGGGATGCCTTGTTATAGCCTCATTAGGGTGCAAGTCTAGGCTCTTCATTTAACCTTTCTGGTATGAGGGGAGGTGGAACCACAGGTTTTTCTGTGGTGTTTGGCTGGAGTAGAGCGGTTACCATCTAAAAGTTTTCTGTCTTGCTAAGATGTCTGTTTCTTGGTCCTTAGCTAGAGAGAGCAAGCTTTTGGAGGGCTTTTCTTTCTGTGCCTTTTGGCATTACCAGGTTGCCAGACTTTAGCTCCAAATCTGGGATATATGAGGTGGAAAGAAAACTTAGGGAACTCACTGCCATGCTGCTCATTGGGTACTAAAGCTTCCTATCTGGTCTGGTTTATCTCTGTACCTTTCAGAGTCTTACTATGTTTGTTTCATATGTAATGTCCAAGGTTTTTAGTTTTACTTAGTGGAAGGGATAGGAATATGTATATATACTTTGTCTTCCCAGAAACAGAAGTCCTACAGATATTTTTTAAGGCACAGTAAACTTGTATACACCACATCCACTTTCCATAGACTGAAAAAAGTTATATAACATTCTATTTGTCTCAATTAGTTCACACAAATGGCAATCTGTTCTTAGAGATTGCCTGGAGTAGCCCCATCCTGAGAACCCAAGTATCAGTCACTCAATTAGCTCATCTGCAGATTGGGGTGATGGTGATAAAGCTATCAGAGAGTGGGATCCTGCCTTTTTTTCACCATTACGGACTGGGAACACATACTAAGGGATCAATAAAGATTTGTTGGATGAATAAACAAATGACATGTCTGGGATGATACAACCATTAAGTAGCTGGAGACTTTTTTGGAAGTAAGACATTTATTTAAGAACATTTGTTCTTGAAATAACAGAGTCCATTATTTAGTTTGGGAGAGCTAGTCTTTCTAAAATTAAGTATGGACAATTGCACAGAGCTTGTTATCCAGAGTGTGTATTACATATAGTTCTTTCTCTCATTTTAATTTTATATGGAAACAGTGACAATTTGTTCCCCTTGTGTTATATATGTGCCTGTAACCAAAATTTTAATTAAGAATTGGTTCTAACTAATACTGTAAGACTATATCGACTTTGACATATTTGCCCAACTCTAAACATAGATACTTTAGAGTTAACATATCCTTTTACTTTTTAACCTTTTTGGTAATAATCATCTAATTTACTCTGAGAATACTTCTTCCTGTTACTGGATGTCTAGTCTATGTACAGTGGAGCATTGTTTACAAGCATTTTAAGATAACTGCTGAACATCAAATTCAATAATGCTGCTTTTATTCAAATGCATGTCTGCATAATGCAAAATGTAGTATTACAGTAATAATCTAAAAGACTGTTACTAACAATTACCATATTTTATACATAGCACTGACCTGATTTGATTTTAACTACCTGAAATTCTGGTAAATAATTTGCTGCGAATAGCAACTGTAGGCAGTGGTAGGAAATCATTATTCCACAAATGTTATTACATCATCTATGAATTTACAGAAAGTCAGTCAACATTTAAAAATCAATTTATCTCTGTGATGGAGGAACATTATTTCTTTGTCTACAAATACTAAGACATTTAGACAAATATAAGATGAATTCAACTGCTCAACTTTTTGGCATAGTTTGGGTTGATTTCACAATTGATGGTAACAAAAATATCCTGATTTCAATCTGGTGGCGAAGTTGCTTCCAGCTCAATTTATCCTAATACCAGGCTCTATTTTAATGCTTGATTCACATGCAAGTTTTCTGGTATCATCATTTGCTTGCTCATCTATTTATTCATTCATTTAGTAGTTTTGAACTACTCTGTGCTTGGTTCTGGGGTTCAAAGAAGAATAATACACAGTCTTTAGTCTTAAGCATGTACAAGTTTAGTAAGGGAGATATAAATGTAAGGCAGGTGGGACGGGGCAGGAGGGGATGGGTATGTTCACACCTAATGGGTGCGGTGGACACTGTCTGGGGGATGGGCATGCTTGAAGCTCTGACTCCAGTGGGGCAAAGGCAATATACATAACCTAAACATTTGTACCCCCGTAATATGCTGAAATAAAATAATAATAATAATAAAATAAAAAAGAAAAATAATTTATAGGGAAAGAAAGATAAAATATGACTTACTGAGTTCCATCATAAATGTATAGACAGAACCTTAGGGGAATATACATTGAGGGCACCAATCCCAGCCTGTGTGCGTGTTTGTGTGTGCTCATACATGAGCACACGGGGGTGGGGGGAGAGAGAGAGAGAGAGAGAAAGGAGTGGGGATGCCATGAGTTTTAGGAAAGGCTTTCAGGAGAAGATGGGACCTAAGCAGAGTCTCAAATACTGAGCAGTAATTATCTAGGCAAAGACAGAGGGGAGGAAAGGAATTGAGTTAGCATTGCAGAAGCAACATAAACTCTGTGCAGGTGTCAATGTCTAACTTTGAAAAGTCAAGTTTTTTTGGTCCCACTAAATAGACTTCCGTTTCTGTGTTTTGTGAACAAATGTCTTTCTTACCAAATTCGCTACCTATTTAATGTCAATATCACCCCAGAGACAGCTCTAGTCACTCACCCATTATTTACCAGGGAGCTCAAAGCAGCTCGGTGCTGCTGAGAAGCCGGGAGGGAAGTGACACGTGGTGGGACTCCAGTCCTGAGATGGGCGGGGTGCTGTACCGAGGGTCTCGGTGCTAGATTGAGGGGAAACGGAAGTCCACACCGATGGGGTTGAAGTAGCCGGAGCCACCCAATTACATTTAAGTTTTAGCTTTGACGGCCCTGATGTTTCTGTGCAGGGTGGCCTTGAAGAAGACTTGGACAGAGAACACAGTTGTGCAGAGGGTCGGCTGAGAGTACAAGGCCCACGCCAGGAAGTGGCAGGGCAAATGGAGAAGAGATGACGGGCTGGGGAAGTATTAACATCTAAGAGACACAGTTATCAGGTCCTAGGGTTTGAACGTGGTGAGTTGAGAGGGGCAAATCGTAGGACCACCCAGGTTTCCGGTGTGGGTGACAGATGACAGGGGAGGAGATTATGCAAGAACACGCACTTTCAGTTGTGGACATGCTCCATTGGAGATGTCTCCAAGAATCACAAGTGACGAGGTTAAAGGAAACAGCATGCCGTAGCCCGAACCTCAGAAGGGTCAGGACTGGAGGTCTTATTCTGATCATTCCCAGCTGCAGGGTAGTAGTTACAATCCACATAGTGACAGAGGCCAGGAGACAGTGAGCAGAATGAAACAAACAACTGGGCAAGCACAGACTCCGGGAAAGACACATTCCCCAAGGGTGAGGCGTTAGCCTCTCGGTGAGCATGAGAATTCCAGAATTGGCATTGATGCTACTTTTTGTGGCTCTTTGAAATCACGGAAGAGCTAACTCTAGGCCGGAATCTTAGCTACTCTGGCTCTGAGCTCCCTGTGTGCCTTCAGGGACCAGGCGAGAACGTCGTTCAGTGAGGCTGCCGGGTCGTAAGACAATATGTGGCCATAATATTGAGGACCTCTATGCTGACTTAATGACAACAGGGCTCGGTGAAATTTGAGGCAAACCGAAGAGTATGTGCCCATCCCAAGAGAGCCGCCACAGCTCACCTCAGGTGACACTGAGGCAGAACAAGGCAGAGGGGGCCAGACCTTCCAGTTTTTTATGGGGATTAGGAAACACAGATTCTTATGTAAACTATCCCGCTTTTTCAAACTTGGTAGCTAATTAAAATTTAAAACTCTATGCCAGGAGCCGAGGGGAAAATAAAAATGTCTGTGGTCTACCACTTCGTCCCCTCTGCTGGGGCAGAGCGGCTGAGGGCCACGTCGAGGGTGGGAAGCAGCGGTGCCTCCACGGGGCCTGTGCGCCGCTCGTCAGTGCATGGCTACGTCGTCCCTGACCCAGGCTGCTTCGAGGGATTTAGCGGGGGATGCTAGAACTGAAAATCCCCCAAGATGAATTATACACAAGACACAGTTTTCCCCTGCGTTATTCTCTTTCTGACGTTGACATGTGGATGAAACAAGCCTCAGTGTTTGTGGAGGGAGAACCAGCTCGCGGTCAGCTGCGGGTGTCCAGCAGGTTCACGTTTATCTCTGCCACGTGTTAGATGCCACATAGTTAGCTCTGCAACTACCAGAGACAGATCCCGGGAAGGCTCCTAAATTCCCTGCACTTCTGTCTTCTTGCCTGTAAAATGCACGTAATGATAATACCAACTGATAGCATTATTTGAGAAGAAAACGAGATGATGTCTATAAAGCGGGAAGCCCATGTTCTGGCTCATATTAAATACGGACAATGTTAGCTATAATTTATGGTGACGGCCTACTTGGCACCTTGCCTATGTGTCTAAAACAAATACTTTTACAATGCTTAGAGGATGTAAATGCGACTTTTGGTCATGGACATGTGAGTAGCCTTCTGAGAGGGAGGCCTACAGTTTTGAAAGCTGTACTTTAAAGGAATGGATTCCTGGGGTACAGGGCAATGACCCGAGGAGATCCGAAGCAGGTGCAAAATAAAATTAATTGCCAATCAGTTTCGTGTGCTCATACAAACAAGATCCCTCGAGCCGTGCTCCTGGGGAGGGCACAGATGTGTGTTCGGACCCTGTGGGTATTGTGGGAATGCTCTTGACAATGGAGTTGCTCAGGGAAAGTTTTGCTCCATATGTGCAAACCAACACTTCCTCTCTTTCAGGTCAACTGCTTCGTGGAAAATCTATTCCTGCCCCTCTGTAGTGATGCTGTCTGGCCGATCTCAAGAGCCAGAACCTGTGAGTTTGATTGGGTCTGGCAAGAATTATGCATTTCGAAGATCTGCCTTGCAATATAAAGCACTTATTCATGAACATTAATTAAGGATTTCCTATGAGCTGAGGACTGAGCCAGGTGCTGGGTTTGAGAACAAACTGAGCAAATTCCCAGCCTTCATGGAGTTTATAGTCTAATGAAAAAAAATCAGTCTATTAAGCAAGAAATAACATAAATTGAAGCTCTACTATAGCACACAGAAGGAGCCCTTAATCTGAGGGCTAGCAAAGGACGTGATGGGAAAACTGACACTTAAGGTCTAGTAACAGAGTCAGCCAGACCAGGAAAGGTGACGAAAGCTCCAGAACAGGCAGGAGCAAGGGTTCACTGCGTAACAGAGTCAAATAAAGCATCTTTTGACTCAGCTGGCCACCATTTCTTATTTATGTGTCAAGATTTGGTCTTAGGATAATTTTCATGATGTGTGGTGTTGTTGATTTAACATATTATGCATATTATTAAAGTACACATTGGCTTGGAGCATTGTCTTGGACTTCGTGCCATTTTTGAATGAGCATATTACCGACAATTCCATGCAACTCAAAGGTACTCATTCTGCATTGATGTTACGGAGACAGGTAATCTATAGCCCATTTATCTCTCCCTCTCCCATTGTCACCTCTCTTGTTTAGATCTTGTTACTTCTTATTAAGCTAATGCAATATCATCTTCACTGATTTCCTTACCTCAGGTTTTTTTTTCTACTCCAATTTTATGCTTTGCTGCAAAATTAAATTTCCTGAAGTGCAGCTCTGATCTACCATTCCTGTGCTTGATGTTTCTCATGTTGTCTCTGCAATCTGAGATGTTAACAAACCGTCCAGCCTGGCGTTCAACGCCTTTCACGTGATTCCCGCCTCCCTTTCTCAGCTGCTCTTGCACTGCTCTGTTTCCTGGGAGTCGGTGTAGACTACTTGCTGCTCTTCTGCTTTCCCACTTCACTAGCTTTTGTTTAGAACATCCTTCAATCTCAAATGCACGTCTCCAGCCAGAACATGTTGCATATCCCATGGACCAACTCAAACCCGCCATTGTTTGTGAAGTCCTCCCCCAGCCTTCCCACTCCCACGATTGTGTTCTCTCCTTGTTTTAAATCCCCAGTGCTGTACCCATATAGTGTGTCTTTTGTATTGCACTTGTAAAATTATGCCTTTATTTGTGTAATGTGTGTATATATTCTGAAGTACTGGAGGTAGGTACTGGAGGTAAGGGCTGAGTATTCTTCCACTTTGCATTTTTATATCTTTTAGCATAGGATACTTCACACTGTAGGTGATGACTATGTATTGAAGTCTACCAATGCTACTAGCTAGTAACTTTTTTCACTGCCAATTTTATTTACAATTGAAAAAGCCCTAATCTTATGTAATTATATTTACTATCATCTCAATTCATGGAACCACTAATTTTTTTTAATCTCACGTATGTTCAGTGCATATAGATCATAAGCAATTGCATGTTTACCCTTTTATTTTATGCCTTAAGTCTCATGGGACATGAATACATACATCAGTACAGCACTGATACAGCTCACGCCAACAGCTCTTGGTGCGCGCACAGGAAGGTGAAAAGGCAAAATGGCTCCTGGGAGCTCACTGAGTTAGCAAGGACAAAGGTGGGACTGACACCAACAACCTTTCGTTCTGGGCCCTGCCATCTGTCACCTGCAACTGATTCCCTAGTGTCTCATTCTTTTGTCCAAAGACCCAGTTAAATGTAAATACTGTTACTGAAATCAGTATTTTCTCAATTAAGGTCAAACATAGTTACTGCAACAAATTGAGAGGAAGAATTGCACTTTAGCCTGTGTAGGTAGTCAAGTGCTAGTCTAAACCTGGGTGTGTAGCCCAAATTATTCACCAGTGTCTACCCTTAAACCCTATATTTGTTAAGCAACTATCATTGGCTAATTTGAGTGTCACCTACAGACCTGCTGCTGCCTCTTAACACGTCCTTGGGAAGACACACACACACACACACACACACACACACACACACACACACACACACAGATATGCAGATGGACTGGATGTTTCCTCTCAGTGTCAGAATTCTTTGCTGTTGTTACATTAGGCTTCTGTGAGGAGTGATCAAAAGCACTGCTATTTGTAGGTCATCACTGTGACCCATTGGTTGGATCCAAAGTTTCTTTTTTTTTTTTTATGGACTTGCCTCCAGCAAGTAAGCTCTATGGTAAGGTAGGAAGATTCCTGGACTTAAATTTCAAAGACGAGTTTTCATCTTTCCTCTAGTTCCATCATTAACTACTTGGTGACCCTGGGCAAATTGCTTAAGCTACCAGAGGTTGAATACCTAATTTCCAAACAAAGTTTTATGAGAATCAGATAGAATAATACATGGGAAAGCACTTAATAAACTTCAGAGCGCTTATTAGAAATATTATTTTGAGAAGGAAATAAAGCAAAGGTTCGAATTCAATTCTGTAAAAATACCTGAATTGAAAGTCTAATTGACTTACCTACTCATTATTTTGGGAGGCATTTTACAATGCCAAGATAGCATAGAGTTTTCTAGGGTATTCTGAAGAGCTATGTACAAATGCTTTATGTTTTTCAACTTTATTAATCAGATTTAGTGATTAAATCACAGGGAATGAGTAGCAGCCTTCACAATCTACAAAGATAGTCAAACAGAAAAGAAAAATGTAGTTTAGCATACTATCTGAAAAACCACAGCCCAAAGATCCTTGTAGACATCTTTCTGGACTTTTCTTGCTCTAGACTAGAAAGATGGGATGATTTCCTTTTGTGCACAGTCTTTTAAAATTCAGACAGGTTGACTCATCTTTTTGTTATTTTGCTTTCTTAGGTAGAAAGATTTAATTTATAAAACAACAGTAACAAGAAACCCAAAACAAAAACCCAAACCTCACCAAAAACAAAACAGAACAAAATGAGGGCAAAGGCTTTTTATTAAACTTATTGAAGTGATCCTTATTTCAAAAGTCAAGTGGTAAGAATTTCACTGTAACTTCAAAAAGACTGTGTTGTTATCTTCGTGGTATTTTAAGAGCTGGATATAGGAGAAAGAAATTGGAAGCATCAGCTAATGAAGAGTAGAGAGTAGTTCCAAAATCTTCTCCATTCTACCCACCCAGTTCTCTCAAGTATCCTGAGTAAAAAACGACAACCAAACCAAACCAAAGCCAAACATAAAAGTTTCCTGAAGCTTTGTGTGATGAAAAGAATGGTCAGCTATTGCAGAGGTTGAGAATTTGGACACTTCTAAAGAACAAATTGATCCATTATTAATTTGCTAAGTAGCAGGACCCTAACTAGGTCTTAGGAGATCATTTTATTGATTCATTACCTACTTAAGAATGCATCACTTCCTTTAAAAGCCTCAGGGAGCTAGTTCCATTACATCATTCATTAAAAATACTTGAATACAATTACAGTAGTAATAACAAAACCCTAAAGTGCAAACTGTTAGGACTAGCAGTACATGTAAGACCATGGAGTCTAGAACAGTCAGTTTTAAAACATGGATCCAGTGCATTAGAACACCAAGGAGGTTTTGTGTCATGGAAGACCCCTGAGTTTTGCACTTCAGTGTCCTCTTCTTGGTTTTCATACTCGTTAATCAAGTCTGGACCGTGTTCCAGACACTCCTCCGGTGTTTGGAGACATCCAGTGACCACAGTAGGAGGAATCCCTACCTGTACTAATGGAGCTGATATTCTCCTGGGAAAGACAGCCAATAATCACGGCTCAACACCAGAAATATGTGAGATATGGATGGAAGTAAATGCTAATGAAAAACAGAAGTAGGACAAGGCCTGGAGAGCAGGGGCGTCAGAGGGAAGGACGGCCAGGAAGGTCTTGCTGAGAAGGCGACTTTTGAGCAACTGCCTGAAGAAGTGCAGGAGCTGAGCATGTGTCCAGAAGGGGGACACAGAGGGATGGCCGCTGTCACCGGGCACGGGCCTTGCTGAGGTTGCAATGGCAACTAAGGGTGGGTCGTGTAGGGTATGAGAAGACCTGGGAAGACGTTGAAGGATTTTGAACAGAAGAGTGAGCCAAACTGCCTTTCCACTGTCACAGGGCCAGTTTGGTGGCTGCCCTTGACAACAGACTGGGAGACAAGAACAGAAGGGAGAAGGTGAGACCCGAGTCTCAGGCTGCGGCCAGGACCTGGGCAGAGCTATGGCATCAGGATGAGGACAGTGGAGGCGGTGAGATGCTGTTGAATTCTGGATCTATTTTTAAGTTAAAACCAACAGGATTTGCTGATGGAAGAGATGTGCATGTAAAAAATACAGCAGAGTTGAGGACAGCAAAAAGGCTTTTAGCCTGAACAACTGGACGAATGGATTTCCCATTAACTGAGATGGGAAAGCGTGAAAACTAACAGGCTTGAAGGGAGCTATTGGGAGCTCATGTCAGGTTTGAAATGGTGACGGTTCTCAGCTGAATCGTCTCCAGGCATTGTCCTCCGTAGGGTGCTGCCTCGCCCGTGAGGGCAGCCTGGATCTAGACCAGTGGTTACGCTGGCAGGGACAGAAGGCCTCAGTCCCTGGCCTTAGTGAGGGACCGCCCCCCCACAGTTCCCGAGAGCACACCCCAATAAACCTTCTGCAGCCAAATCCCAGTCTCTTCCTCAGGGGATCCACCTTGACACATTCCGTGGGCTCCCAAAATAGAAATGATGTCTCGTTTCTTGGTGTAGCTAATACCACCCATTCCATCCAGTGTCCGCCTTGCACACAACCATGATGACCTCCCCAGCTGGATCACACTAGTTCCCACACAGGGCTACACTTCTGCTATAGTCTGCTCTCAAAAGATACTCAATGAATATTTGTGATGTGCTTAACAGATAACAGTAATGACTCTGAACAGAAACTAAAAACAAGACATTAAAGATGAAAAGCAACTCTTATAAATTGAATGCAGGTATGTCTGTTTACCCTTGTCAAACAAAATCATAATACCCTATAGCTACTGCTTTCTAGAAATTCTGGGTGCTATCGGTCTATTAGTGTGATGACCAGTTTGTAACGAATTGGTTTTCTCCCCTGTCCTCTAATCTACGTGTAGACCTGCAAGCTGTTCAAAATTCAAAAACAGAAAAATATATGCAACTATAAGCCTCTAAGCAATTGTTTTTGTCTACATTGTACCAGAGAACATCAGATTTGACAGCATCCTTTTGAACGATTGATCTGTGAACTGAGTTAACCAAATTATGAAACGTTTGGCCATTTAGATAGCCTGTGAAGAAAAGAAAAGAAAAGAAAAGCATCTCCCATAAACCCGTGTGCTGGGCGCAGAATGGACTGCAAAGTATCATCTAGTCCATCCTCACACTACCCACTTGGGAAAGTCCACATGACTGCTAAAAGCTGTATTTAGGGAAACTTGAGTCCATTTGTGGGGGTTCTTTCATCGGAGCCTCACTATTACCCTGGACATCAGCGGTTCTCAGCCTGGCCTGCTCACCGAACCCCCACGGGAGCTTTAAAGCCTCTGCCTGGATCCCACCCGGAGGTTCTGATGTGATTGGTCTGGGGATATGTAACCCACCCCACACAGGTGGTTCTAATGTGTAGACGAGGTTGAGAATCGCTGCTCTATAAAGTTTTTGGCTATAAACAATGGGATGGAAAACATTTGGCCAGATATAATATTGCTAAAAGCAACTAAAAAAAGCAAGTTGCCTGACAGGCCCTGGCCACTGCGTCCTGACATCATCCTCTTCTTGTCGCCCCTTGCTCATGGTCCTCCAGCCGTGCCAGCCTCCCGCAACGCCAAGCTCTTCCTGCTGCCCGGAACAATCTGCCACAGATCACCTCCAGCATATTGATGTCGACTGACTTTCTATAAACAAAATTGATCTCAGCCAAATAATATCCGGCTAGATCCTTGAGCACCCTGCAGTCACTGTTATTCCAGCAAATGAGATTGCAAAGCTGTGGTTCGTATAGGATAAGCAATTGGTAAAGTAAGGGGCGGGCACATAATTCAAACTCACAGGTAAAATGTTTGCAAGAGATCCTGAAATTTCCTATGCTAATCCAGACGTTTCTTCTGCAATATCACCTAAATGAAATGAATAATAACTATCCCCTATAAAGCCCAAGTTAGAAACCTTCATAGTTTTCTTTCTTCCACACTCTATAGCTTCATTTCTTATGGGCTTTTCTCATTGCCCCATTTCCAGCCCTTTAATCACTTCCAGTGTCTCCTTTAGCGAGCTCTCCTAGTTCTACATGTTCATTTAAGTTGCAGGGCTGCAGACCAGGCCTTTAATGAGAAATTTAAAAATTATGGTGGGAGTGGAAACATAATAACCTCATAGTGCTTAGTGCTATGCTTGCTCTTAAAGACAAAATCACTTTGTTTCTACTACAGTAGCTTCAGCTCTGCCATTACTCTAAGCCAACAGGTTATCGTGGTTTTTATCACTGTGACTATTATCAATAATGATAGCTTCCATCTACTTATGGCTACTTTATGCCTGGTACCACAGTAGAGGATTTTCAAGAGATCTATCATTTAATTGTTATAACTCTATGAATACTCAAGTCCACAGTTTTTAACTTGCAAGACTACGGATCTACGTTTCTGTGACTGCATAATCTATGCATTTTTCACCGTATAATCACCCTGTCCTTAAAATCATTTTCTAATGAGGTTTTAATTGTTTGAAAAGTAGAAAATAAAAACAATGTAGACCATGAATTCTTCTGCAATAGTAGCCTTTGAAGGAGACTAATGGTTTGCAAAATCAAAATAGGACGCTGGTTTCCTGTGGCAATAGTTCATTGTCATATACTCAGATTATTTTTCTTCTTCTTTACCCATGAACTTAGCACTCAGCCCACAACAGGAACTCAGTAACGCTTGCTGGATGCAAGGTAAGGTTTAAGGGATTTATCTCTTTTCCCACATTACATGAAGATAACTGTTGTGCATCTAGTTTCTGACGTAATCATTCCTTTTTACAGCTGTGGGCTCTTTGTGACCAATTAATATATTCTTTTTTCTAGCCTCTGCCAATGTCTAGTCCTGACACTCCCCTGTCCAAGTGTGGTGGCTTTGCCCTCCCTGCCTCACAGAAACTTACCAGGATAATCAGAAACTCTGAGGAGTAAAATTTTCCCCCGACTCCTGATCTAAATAATTTTAGAGAAGATCATGACTTTGAAAAGGCGGTACATATTGTCTGACATGTCTTTGTCAGGCTGTCTTTAAGATTTCAGTTCTCTCCTCTGCGTGATCACAGACTGTTGTTAGTGATGTGAGACGCACTCTGCCCGTTTTGCCAGGACTAAATGTTCTGAACAAGCAACAAGGACAGCAGACGTGCACAGCTCTCCTGCACACCTAGGTCTCTGTCCTGGAGCCACTTCAATGGCACACTACTTTCTAGCACCTATTTTGAGATGGCTAGGAAAAAAATCGTTATTCCTTAACAAAATATCGAAGGCAGGGGAAGAGACACACAGCACTTTTGTCCTCTTCCCATCATTAGTATTAGACTTTTGGTTCACGATGGGTTTCGAAAATTGCATAGACAACTCTAGGCACAACAGTGAATCTTGTCCTGTGTTAGCATTTAAATAGGAAAGATAATGTATTTGTGATCAGCAGCTTTTTAAATGGTCTCCAGTGATCCTTGCCTCCTGGTCTTTATGTACTTACATAATGCCCTTTCCTTGAGAATGGGCTGGAATTAAAGAGAATATGGTGCAGCTGAGATCATTCATATATACACACACACACACACACACACACACACACACACACACACACACATATATATATATATATATATATGTGTGTGTCTTCCATCTTATTGGGTGCTCTCTCTTAGACCACTTGCCATGGAGGAAGCCAGCTATCATACCATGTGGTAGCCCTATGTAGAAGCCCATGGGACAAGGGACTGAAATTGGCCAATAACCACATTAGTGAGTTGGGAAGCAGATGCTCCCCTCCCTGCCACTTGAAATTTCAGACGAGGACTGTGGCCACAGCTGACAGCTTGACTGAAATCCCATGAGAGGCCTTGAGACAGAGGAACCCAGCTCAGCCATGCCCAGAATCCTGTGCAACAGAAACTGAGAGCTAATAAATATTTGTTGTTTTAAGCCACTAAGTTTTGGAATAATTTTGTTAAAGAGCAATAGATAATGTATATAATATTAAGGATGCAAAAGCTTTCCCTTTGCTAAACTCCAATTGCATTCCCTGTCCCTTGTCCTTTGCAATAAAATATTAACATGTTTTCTCATGGTATTTGACACTTTTTAACCTGTATTACAGATGTATATCATTTCTTCTGCTAGTCTATAAACTTCTGGAGAATAGAAACTCACTGCTATTAATTTTTGAATTCCTCTAGTTTCCTGAAATGAGCTTTGTGAGTTGCAAATGGTGACAAAATATCTGATTAGTAAATATGTGAATAAGGTTCTTTAAGGGCCAAGGAACAGCTGGGTAACTTGATGTTAGTTAGATGAGGCCTCTATTTGATCTGCTAATCATTTCCCTTGATTCTTCACACATTTTAATATATTAATAACTCACTTTCAGGCATAATTTCTGCTTGAGGTTACTCTTTCTTACTGTAGAAGACACAACTAAACCTCGAATAAATGACTTGGCTTACTTCTTTACAGTGAAGAAAAGTTATAAAGTGATCATAAATCAAAGCACAATCTCTATTTCTACTATGAAAAGGATACAATTTATGTAAAAACGAGTACATAATCATTTGCAAGCCTATAGAAAATAAGATTGTCTTCATCAGCAATGTACCAACTGTTACTAATGAGAAGCAAAGCGATATTATTTTGCTTTTTTTTTTTTTTGAGACAGAGTCTCACTCTGTTGCCCTGGCTAGAGTGAGTGCCGTGGCGTCAGCCTAGCTCACAGCAACCTCAAACTCCTGGGCCGAAGCGATCCTACTACCTCAGCCTCCCAAGTAGCTGGGACTATAGGCATGCGCCACCATGCCCGGCTAATTTTTTCTATATATTTTTTTAGTTGTCCAGATAATTTCTTTCTATTTTTTCAGTAGAGACGGGGTCTCGCTCTTGCTCAGGCTGGTCTCGAACTCCTGAGCTCAAACAATCTGCCCGCCTCGGCCTCCCAGAGTGCTAGGATTACAGGTGTGAGCCACCACGCCCGGCCACAAAGCAATATTTTTACTTAAAATTATACTCCTGTACTCTTGTCCCATATAGTTTGTTATTGCTATGTTTTAATATAAAATATAAGTGGTATAGGAAGGAAAGGAAGACTGTGAGACTGAGTTGATGAAGTGGGACCTGTGAGCTTGAGATACACTTGTACAGCACAGCGTGTCTCTCTGGTTATTATTTACATTGAGAAAATGAGACTGAGTTTTAAAGGACTTAAACAGAACCAGAGATTCAAAAGAAATTTGTTTACATTAAAGGACATTTAAAGGATGCTCTTTTGCTGCCATCAACAAGGCAGTAATAAGGAAAAGAAACTTTGAGTAAAGATTGTTGCAGGAAAAGGAAGATATGTCATTGTAATAGGATCAATATAGCAACTGATTTCTTTGTCTTCATTTTGTCTCATAAAAAAGAGAAAACAATAGGTAAAACATTGTCCTATATGTATAATTTTGGACTAAATATTACTAACTGAACGAATAGGAATTGTCTATAAAAACGTACTCAGGGTAAATCTGGTTTCATTTGTCTTCTGAGCCCCACCCTTCAGCAAGGAAAGTTGCTGTCAATGACCCTGTTATCTGACTCAAACATGAGGATCGTTCTGCTGGTGACTTTAATTACTTTCTCATTGGAGCCACATTGGACAGCTTCAGAAATTTCTTCTTTGCCTCCTAGGACACAAAAAGGACAAATGATTCTCCTTCCTCAGTAGTTCATCAGAAGTGGCAGGATATCATTTGTTTTACCAACTTCAGGCAGGTTCTCAGGAACTGCACATGCATGGTGGGAACAGAAATGCAAGGGCAGCTCCCTGTCTTGTCCTGTTCTTAACACACTTGGTGCTGCCGGAACAGAGAGTCTCTGATTCAAATCAGGCTGACGGGTGAGAAGACATTCAATGACTCTTTGTTTCAATTGTTTCAAATATCTTTTTATAAATACATTTTTTGAGGGCTTTAAGATATTTGGATTTCGCCTGTGTCATTCAGCCTCATGTGGTTGCAGGAAGGGGCGGTATGCATTGAGCAAGCTATGGCATCTGCTATAAATATGGTAAATCAATGAACACCGGACTGGGAGCCAGGACCCTGGATGTAAGTCTTGACTCTGTCATGATAATTTCAAGGGTTTTGCATTTTTTTTTTTTTTAATAGGAGAAGCTGTATTTTCCCCTTTACTTATCTGAGAACTATGAACTGGTATCACGGCTTATAGAATCACAGCTTTGTGGCTGAAAGAACTTTAGGAGTCATGTTGCTTCCCCTTTCCACCTCAATTTTGCAAACAGGCGAGTTCACATTTTCAAGGCTGATCCGTGAGTGCCAGGGCTTGATAGAAAGCTGGCTCAGGGCTCAGTCCACAACCCCCCACACTCACTTCTGTTTCTTTCCTTCTTCCCCTCAGTGAAAAGTCCAGGGACCTGTACACAGCTCCATGGGAATTAGCGTCCTCTCTGCTGCCCCTTTCCCGGTGCCAGCCATGAACATGAGAAATTTCCTACAGTATGCTGCCCTCTGACATTTTTGACTGTCCTAAAGAGGTTAAAATGTGATACAATGCTTCCCTGAATAGTCTCCACACCTGGCTTTTGGGAGACTAAATGTGAATCTCCTCACATGCGCGTCTTCGAGGGAAGCGGGCTTTTCAGGAACGCACTTAGGTGTCCATTAGCTGACAGGATGTCTCGTCACCGTCCTTCACGGACGACTGCAGCCCGAGCCCTGCCAGGAGGTTCTGGGCCTGAGGGACTGGGCGCCCACCGCGACCGATTGTTACTGCACCTGGGCCGTTTCACCACCTCGGCGACCGGGCGAAGGCACTCTGTCGGATTCCATTCCACTCGGCTTGCAGACAGACACTGCTTGTCAGGAAAGGGCACGAGAATGCGACCCCCTTCGGGAGGCTGACCTCATTCCCACAGCGCCAGCGGGCGTGGGTCTTTGGTTTCTCGCCCGCCTTTCCATTTTGCTCTTTGGGCATTGATGTGAGGTAGACAGAAACGCTCCAACCTCCAATCATTCTTAGATTTTCTGCCTGTGATCCTGAGTCTCCGGATTTAACATTTTCTCAGAAGAATTTAATTCTGAAAACTCACTGAGTGCTTGCTGACTATTGAGGAATAATAATTCTTAAAAAATCGAAGCTCGGACTTACTGAGCGTGTATTACGGGCCAGGTTGTGTGACAAGCATTTTGCATGTATTAATATCATGACATTCAATCCCCACAGGGACTTGGTGGGGTGGGGTCGGTTACGATCCTCATCTCACATGGCAGGAAAGTGAAGCCAGAGGGACTCGGTCCTTGCCCAAGAACCCCGAGCTCGCTGGTGGTGGACTCAGGTTCTGAGTCCCGGGGGTCCTTCCGCAGGGCCCGCTCCCCTAACCACCACCCAGTACTCAAGGAACTTCCAGCCTCCTGGCACTAACATCACTGCAAGACAAAGTTAAATAATTATTAAATAGCGGGAAAAACAATGCGATGCAGCTCAAGGGACGGGAAGTTTGTTCTAGGCCGGGTCATGTGAAAGGGTGACAGGACTTCCTGGCTGGGGCCGGAGCAGGTCACACACAAGGACCCAAAGACCTGGGGGACGCGCTCTGTCTCGGGAAGGGCTGGTGCGCATGCCTGCAGCTTGCGCCCCCTGGAGGCCCAGGCTGGAAGAACAGCCTGGAATAAAGTTTGCAGCCAAGTCATGAATGGTTTGAAATCCAAACCAAGGTGTGTGGATTTTATCCTGCAGACCCTAGACATGAATTTTAAATTTTAGAGAAGAGTGTTGTGAGCCACTGTTACAGCAGGGTTGACAGGGAACAGACCAAGACGCATACAGAAATATGGCAAATCAGGTTTATATACGCCGGGGGGCTCAGAGGGGGGTTTTTCCTCCCAAATTCTGAGCCCCGAATAAAGAACATATCAGACTTTTATACATTTTGCTTGGGGCACAGTTGATGAGTGAGGAAGTGGGGCATAGTTACAATGAGGTCATTCTTTAGTGGGGGCAGGGTCCGGAGCAACCTTAGCTCCAGGTACAGAGTTCCTATGGAATGTCTTCCTGTCTTATCTCACCTTAGCAGGAGTTGTTGCAATGGTTTATAGCTGCTTAGGGAAGACAATGGGTAGAGCCCTCGCAGTGGAATTTTCCACTACAACACCTGTTTCAGGGAGGAAACCTGGATGTCAGGAGGAGGATTCAGGCCAGAGAAATCAGAGTCAGGGTCCAGGTGAGCGGTGGGCAGGGGCAGGTGGGGACGGGTGTGCGGGGAGTGGAGACGTGGCGCTTCAAGGCCTCGTGACAGCTCATACACACGGGGGAAAAGCGGAGAGTTCCACAGAGCCCTGGCTGCCAGCATGGGTGGCGGAGAGGCTGCTGGAGCCTCCAGTCAAGAAAGGGTAGCCCAGAGGAGAGACTGTGGGAGCTGCTTCAGAGTGAGGATAACCCAGTTATAGACTCAGATCTTGCACACGTATGAGACTCCTGCAGGTCCCCTGTGTGGAAATGTCCCGGGTTGCCCGATGGGGGCTCGTAGCCCAGGGAGAGATCAGGGCTGCAGTCACCGTGCAGGGACGCCTGGAGAGTCTCCAGAGTGGGTGGATGGACATGGGAGGCAGTGGAGGTGGAGGAGACGAGGACGTGGACAGATCCAAGCCCCTGCCCTCGTGAGCAGCGGAGGGGCTTCCGGAAGGGGTGCCTGAGGGAGGCAGCGGGAGCGAGGGAGGGTAAAGAGGGTGGACATTTTTCAAGAAAGAGGGCGAACATTTAGCATCTCCATTTCAAAAAGCTTTTTTTTTTTTTAAAGGCAAATGACCAGAGAGGAATCAGTAGCCATGGCAAATAGAAATAAAACAATTCTCCATCATCTCCAGCTCCAGTCAGACTGTTCAACACAATTTATTTCAAACAGATGAAGATGTGTTTCAGCATCGCTGGGAGCAGTCAATTAGCGAGATTAAAGACAGAAGAGCTGCTGCAGCAAAAGTATTTAAGTTTCAGTTTCTTCTGCAGCTGTGCTTTCTCTACTTCGCAGCAATCAGAATTTCCTTACCCCTGTTCTTCCTGGCTGTTTTGGAATTGAACAGAAGCTATTTCTTCTCCTACAGATTTTTTTAAAAAGTGCTCCTAGGGCTATAGATTTTTATTATTTTCTGTGTTTGTTATACGTGCCATCTAAGCACGAGTGCTTTATTTAGTTTACACTTTAGCATACCTAAAGAACACATTTCTATATTCCCAATTTGTAAATGAGCAAGTCAAAGTTAAAGGTTTTCCTAAACTTAAATAACGTAGGTTAGGCAGCTTCAAAAAAGTTTTTTGTTTCATGTTTTGTTGGCTTCTCCAGAGAAATCCCACTTAAATATCTGTTCTCGTTGATGTGCCTCTTATAAATTCTTACAACAAGCTACTGTTGAAATCACCACGTTCCACCTCTTCTTTTTACTGACTAACGCTCATTCTGGCTAAATGATTCACCTAAAGTCCTGGGGTCAGAAATGTCAAGACGTCCCCTGTAAAGGCTGCAGCTCCCACAGTTGAAGTTTCTTCTCGCCCCGCCCACAGGCTCAGCCCACTCCCTCGGGAACGTGGCTCAGGCTGGAGGCAATTAAGAAACTCTAATGTAGAACTCAAGCAGGAAGGTCACCCTTGCTGCCTGCCAGGCCCGCAGTGTTTTTCTGACACAGGTGTTACACACAGGTCCAGCCTGGTTCCTGAGGACTGGTCTCTGTGCTCCTAGGTTTGGTCACTGAGCATCTGCCTTGTTTCTGTGACTTAGCCCCTCCTGGACCCCTGTCCAGTCCTCCCCCGATGCGGTGGCTCTGTCTTTGAGCACAGGCCAGTGCGTGGGACCCTGCTGCCTTCTATGAGTTTGGATTGCTGTTCCTGGCTGTCTGCCTTTGCCCACCTGCCCGGAGACCTTGGGGCCCTTCCAGGACCACTGTGTCCATGTAGTCCAGAAGCTCTTCGGCCTGACGCCCTGGACTTCTGGCCCCTCCTCTGCTTGTGTTTGCTCCTTCCGGGTCTGCACCACCCCACTGTGGGGGCGGGCTGTTCCTGGGTCCTGTCCCCACACCTAGTCTTCCTCATCCTGCTTCGGTTCCCTGGGCTGTGTCTTGAGAGATGACGCCAAATTAGGGAGTGGCAAGGGCTCCTAACTTCTGAGCCAGCATTTTTTCATGGCATCATGCTTTCTCTTCCTGTGTGGCCTGGGTCTGCCATTTCCCAGCAGTGTAAGTTTGGGCAAATTCTTCTACTTCTCTGGGCAACATTCTTATTGGAAGACAAATCAGTATGATCATATTAACTTCCAAGGGTTGCTGGGAGGAGAAATGGGATAAAAGAGTTTGTGATACGTACTCGGCTCTCAGAAAATGTTTCTTTCATCTTACCGAAGGCTCTTGTTTGTACCTCTCATCTTTTTTCTGCTAATTACCTGCTCTCTCCCTGTGCTGACATTAATAGAGACCAGCAATATGATTGAGCTCTATCTTGGCTTGCTACTGAAGCAACTCCTCTTTCATACCCTCACTTCTGAGCCACCAGTCTGGGTGAGCAGTGGGGATGCTTTTGAAGGAGGTGTCGTGTCTTCAGGTTAGTGACACAGGGACAGCACGAATGAACACATCACGAAATGGGATCAGCTGCCCTAGTTTCGAGGTCCCACCGAGGCCTCTCTTGGCCTGCGTTTTGTCTCTCATGAAAGAATGGACACAATGATACTCCTGTTTGAAAGTGTAAAAGCGAAAATAAAAGCAAAAATCCCCATATGGAACAAAATTCAATGAGACCTTTTAACTGAAATATTTAACAAGAAGAAAGCAGCCTTTGCAGTGCTTGATCTCCTTAGGGACAGTGTATTTCTTGAGCATCTGCTGGTACCCAGATTTCCATGAATGGCATCTTACTCAGTCCTCATAAGAACCCTGGAGGTGGGCATTTTAAAACATATTGCAAAAAGGGAAACTGAGTCTCAGAGAGGCTCAGAAACTCCCCCAACGGACACAGGAAGCAGGTGTATGGTGGCACGAGGTGTCGAGCCCAGTATTTTTGACCTGAAGCCCCACCCTGCTTCAGTCTGCGAGTAGCTGCCTCTTAGTTTATCAGACCCACGAATGCACAGCATGGTCCCTCGCACTAGAGGTGACAGTTGTGGATAATGGTGCCTATAGGAGACACTGAAGCTCTTCTAAGTCTATAATTCTCAGGTGGGGTATTAAAAATTGCTTTATTGAACACTGTAACTCTATAATCAGATGCCTAGATTTTTTTTTTTTTTTTCCAGACAGGAACTCACTCTGTTACCCAGGCTGGAGTGCAGTGGCCTCATCATAGCTCACTGCAATCTCAAACTCCTGGGCTCAAGCAAGCCGCCTCCCTAAGCTTTGTAAGTAGCTGGGATTACAGGTGCACACCACCATGCTTGGCTAATTTTTCTATTTTTTGTAGACACGGGGTCTCGATCTTGCTCATGCTAGTCTCAAGCTCCTGGCTTCAAGCGATCCTCCTGCCTCAGCCTCCCAAAGTGCTAGGATTACAGGTGTGAGCCACTGTGCCTGGCCCAAGACACCTCGATTTCCTTTTCCTCCCTCCACGGGGTGATGATTTATGGGGATGAGTATCAAAAGCTCAGCTGGAGTCCTGACAATTTTCCCTTCCACTGGAGACTCCTCTACTCCCTGATCAGAACGTGAACACATTTTAAAAACCCAAGTCTTCCCCATGAAACTGGCCTCCTGAGGTCCTTTCTGACCATGGTCGGTGTGGGGTGGGTGCCTCCCTCCGAGTGCTTGCCAGCATCCCAGGCGCCCTGTGGCATGGAGGTTGTTTGGCTGGAATTCTGCAGCCGCCTCGGGTCCTCGCAGAATCCCTTGGTGAGTGATGATGGTGTTTGCTGGCCAGAGAAGCCAGGAGAAGAATAAATGTCCTTTTTCATCTTTCTGGTTTCCTGGCTCCAGGATTTTAGACATGGACAATGACAAAAACATGTGAATTCTTTTCTACTAAGAATCCTTATAAACTATTGGATATTTCCAACAATGTACCTATTGAATTTGAGTTAATGATGATTCCCCATCTTCCTCCCTGCCTTCTATGTTTACTGACTCTAATAAAGAAGTAAAATGAATCAGGGTCTCACTTTTTCACTCATTCTCTCCTTCATTCCTGCAATAGACACTGAGTAACACTTACCAGGTAACATGTTAGACACTTGTGCTCCCCACTGACCTTTACGACAATGGGTAGGTGGGATTGCTCCTAATTTACAGCTGGGGCAAATGAGGCTCAGAAGCATTAAACAATTTGCCCTACGTCACAGAGCTCACAAAAGATAGAGCTGGGATCAAGTGCTTACTGGCCCACACACTGAATTCTGTGTGAAGGCTCCTTGGCAGGAGAGCAGAAAGTAGGTAAGACCTCGGCAAGACCTGGGGCCAGGCAGACCCAGGCCTTTCTATCAGGTGGGTGTAGGCCCAGTCTCGTCTGTGCCATGAGATGGGAATAGCACATGCCTCATAGTGCAGCCCTGAGCATGGCGTCCGTAGAGGCAATGCTGAGAGATGGTGGGGACTATTATTTTTAATCATTATTTCTGATACTGGATTGAGAGGCTGGAAGAAAAGATGCAATTAGGGAGGCACTCAGGTTTCGATAACTGCAGCTGTATTGGCAAATCAGAGTTAGACTTTTGCATTAATTTCTGGATTTCCTTCACTGTCATATTATTAATAGTTAAATAAATCGTACAAGTTTTATCACTGTCAAATCACTCTTATGCAAAGCCATGCCTTGGATCAGATGTTACATACTCAGAGGCTGAAGGAACACAGATATCTCACTGCTGACCCAAGGGTCAACGGATCAATTGAAAACTGGTTGAAAGTGTAAAAGCCACATTTGTTTTACTGACGGCTCAGAATCACACGGCTCTGAGGAAACTCACTGCTGCGCGGTCCAGATGCGGGTCAGCTCTGCGTGCAGACGGAAGGGCTTGGAAAGAAGGAAGTCAGCCGGGACGCCCTGGAGGTCTGTTTCCCCCGAGCACATTCTCGTTTAACAGAGAACTCTGAACATGCCACCGAAGTGGCAGCAGTGAAACAAAACCATCATTATAAAACTACTCTGTTCTGGGTAAATCAGACCCTTTTTGGACTAAGAGTGTGTTCTAAACCCACCTCCTTCTCCTGACTACCTGGAGTCTGAAATAGTAAAGGAATGTGGGGACTGAAGAGCATCAAGAATGGCAACCCTCAACAGGTCTGCGGACTCCTCCAGTTAATCAGGGCCCCTGAGCCCTGCTCGAGTCACGTACCACACGCGCCGTGAGTTAGAAGGCTGCTCCCTCTTAAGCTGTTGCTGTACCCCTGACAGCATCTCATGCTGGCATCCCTTGGCGCTCCTCACCATAAAAAAGGTGATGGGATTATTTATGATTGAGGAAGCAAACCGTGAAAGGCAGCCAGCTATGCTGATGGTTGCCATCATCACTGTAATTTAAACGTTTTCAGGAGCAAGTCCCAGTGTGGGTGATGGCTTCCCTGTCTACGGCTGTTAGGTTTCCTTGTCCATCCTCTGGCCCCTCTCTCAGCTTGCCCATCCTGGCTGTCAGGCCTGATTCTTTGCTACACGTGTCCAATGCGACCCTGACAATACTGACGGCTTGACTTCCACAGAAGACGAGTTTCCCCTCTGGTCCGACGGGTGTGAAGAGAGCTGGGAAAGCACTGGTGTCTCAGGCAAGCTGCTCCTTATTCTCATGAGCAGAGAAACACTTCAAAAGAATGTCTAAATCATCAGGTGTATTAAGGCATCAAATTCTTGCACAAATTGTACCAGACATTTTTTTCGCTGTGGCAAGACAGGCATTTTGCAAAGATGTCAAATCACATAAAGCCGCAGCACAACGCAGCATCAAAGACGTAATCTGTGCCTGTCGCATTGTCAGGCAGGAGTTACCATTAATATACCCGGTGAGTGAAGTGGAATCCAAACACAGTTTATGCCTCCACTGTGATGGACAGCTGAACGCCTCGGCAAGAATTGCTGTGCTTCTCTAGGCCCCTAGATATCTATTTTCTTTTTCTCCTCTACAGAAAGCAGCCAGCAAGACAAGCAGGAATCCAGAGCTGTATACAGCAACAGCTTTGGTCAAAGCCCTTCCACTGAGGAATGGAGTGTGCTTTGACTGAGCAGGTTCAGGCATTTGAACTGTTGAACTTGACAGGCGTAGATCACAGAAATTAAAATAACAAGTGGATTAGGAACATAAGTGGACAGAAGGGCATCTCTGTAGTTAGCATGAAGATAGATGTTTGTTTACTTGTTCTATTTTCAGACTGGAAGCTCCTGGAGAAATGATGCTGCCGCTGCCCCCACCGACACAAGGCACGAGTGAATTTAAACGTACAGGGGCGTTTGACCAGGTTTGCTGCTGATCATGTTTGCTAAATAAGCCTTCAGGTTAATTCTCTGGTCCCCGATCAAGGGACAGAGGGATGGTACTCTAGGAATTCTTGTTATAAAATTTAGTGATTCTATGTGTCATGCGGTTATCTAGCTATCTTCTCTATTTACTATTATATATTATCTACCATAGCTATCAATCATAGCTATCTTATCTGTTATCTATATTTATCTGTATCTATCTATACACACACACATCATTTAACCTTCCCAATGTTAACAGGTACCAAGAGAAACAGAGTGTTAGTATTTTGAGGTAATACGAGGACACTGTAAAACAGTTAAGGTAATACAAATATGTATGTTTTTATTCACCTACACTCTTTCAGAAATGACTCCTGGGCCTTTTCTCTGCTTTCCTCTTTCCCCAAGGCTGTAGCACGCAGGTCAAGGGCATAAAGGGGTCTGAGAAGAGTCAGTAATAAAGGGCCGATATGTCTGGGTCGAGCTGGAGGGGGTGAGGCCAGGGGTGCCCTGGGCGTTGTACAAACTGCTGAGAGGTCTCAGCAGGCAATGTCATAAAGCTTTTCACTGGGAGAAAAGCAGACTTCCTAACTACTAAAGGTGCTTAGTAAGTGTTGATTGGATGAACGAGGGAGAGAGGGAGGAAAAGGAAAGGAGGAGGAAGGTGGAATAGAAGACAGTGGGGGGAACAGCTAGTAGAAGTTCTGCCAGAGCATGCTTTGAGCCCTCAGAGGACGGAGAAGGTTGGGCTGCCTCCGCAGGCGGGCTCGCCTTCCCTCGTGGACAGCGGATGTTCAGTAAGACTTGACTGATGAACACAGTGACAAGACAAATGGAACCGCAACCTTTTTGTTGTTTAATTACTGGCCGTAAAATTATGGCTGCCTGCCAAAAGGCTAATGCGTGGCCACTATCAGATGACATGTTTCTAAAGGTAAGCCCATTTATTTTTTTATTTGCCCTTCACTGACAGTTGCCCAAAAGGCATAGTGTGAACAAGTTACTTCTAATTTACTTATCTTACTTAAATTATAGACCCTTCCCACAGAAGTAGCCTACGTGTAAAGTGAGACAATGTAAAAAAAGTTAGAAAAACTATTAATATTTAAAAACCCAAGCAATCAATTGGTAAGAGATCATTTTTGACTCTGAGGACAAAATTTGCAAAGTTAATGAAAACTGTAGTTCAAAAAAGATGAACATTCCATAGATGCTTGAAACGGACAGGACATATTATTTTAAAAAGGCAATGAAAATTACCTACTGATAAAGTTAAGTAAGTATGAATACTCTATCATAGAAATGATGTCAGATACATTCTGCAGGGCCAGCACGGTGTGCAGGTGGAGTAACCAGCAACCAGGACCCCACTGCGATCCGAGAGGCTCGCAGGGAGTGTTTCAGGATGGGAACCGAGGCCTGCCTGCTCCTTGCAATTCTGGTTCGTGATGCTCCTGACCTTGGGCGGAGGCAGCACGGGGCTGTTTTCCTGACCAGGGTTCAGCAGCCCGACTCAGTCCTGTGGGTCTGGCCCCGCTTCCCACGGCCTGTGCGTGTCCTGCCAGGTTCTCATCTCCATCCATCTGGTTCCAGCTTGCGCATCTGGCCCTGGCCCCGTCTGCTTCTCTTGCTGGAATATTCACTTTGATGGTCATTATCTCGAATGCTACCCTGACTCTGCTCAACCCCACAGAAGAACAAAGGTAGGGAGTGCCTACTGTCGACACATAAAGGTCTATATTTTCACAGTGAAAATTAAAAGCAGCACTTTGAATCATAGCAAAAGCCTCTAATCATTTTGAACACGAGCTGCAGAGACTGATACTCAGAAGATGGGGCTTGTGGCGGGTCAGGTCTGGTAGGGAAGGACCCATGTGTGGCCTCCCAGGGTGTGGTAACCCCAATTTCTAAGAAGTGCAGCCTTGTGGGCACCACAAGAGTGGCAGAATCACCCTTTTGGTCTCACATTGGCAAATGGGAAACAGTCCTATCCTTAGAGGAAACCTCAGTCCCGAGTTCCATAAAGCGATGTTACTAGGACCCACTTGCACGGTGGTTCATGTCCCACGTGTCTGGCCTGCATCAGCGAAGGTGCTTCCAGAGCAAACATAACCAGGGCCCGCACACTGCACGCGCAGACCCAACCCCCCTTCTCCACACCGGGGAACATGCCGTGGTGCAGCGGTTCTCAAAGTGTGCTCAGGAGACCTCTGGGGTCCCAGACACCCTTCTGAGGGGTCTTCGAGGTAGAAATTGTTTTCATAATAATTCTAAGACATTTTTTCTCATGATTTATCCACTGGAGATTTTTAGAGGCTATGTGATGCCATCACAACAGATTGAATACAGAAATAGATACAAGAATCTTCTATTATCAGCCAGATGTGAAAAAGATTTATAAAAATACAAAACAATGTATACTCATTATTCCTTGTTTCCAACAGTCAAATTATTTTTCATAAGATAGGTTACTTTCATTAACATGTAAGGCTAATTTTATTATTGTTAATTTTAAATGGATTAATAAATGTGTATTTAAAATTTTTATGTTTTAATTTCTAATATGGTAAACATATATATGTATATACACACACAAACAAAGGCCTTTTGGAGCCTCAGTAATCCTTGAGAGTGAAAAGGGATCCTGATCACAAAAAGCTTATGGACGGCTCTCCTAGTAGGAAATGTATGGGCTTTGGAGTCCCATGGACCCAGACTGGGACGCTGACTTATCCTCTTAGCAGCAAGCAGTCTGGCAAATTGCCCACCTTCTCTGTGCTTCAGTTTGCTCATGTTGGAATGAGGCTCATGCTAGTCCCCCCTGCAGGTAGGGTGAGGTAGGAGAGAGAGGAGGTGAGCAGGCACTCCAGGAGTGGGAGCACAGACGGGGCTGCAGCCGCAGCTGTGCACAGCCCTCTCACAGTCCTACAGCCACCAGCTGCAGAGATGAGTGCCGGCGTCTGCCCCTTGGTCCTCAGCCCCCAGCCAGTGCAAGGAGGCTGCGTTTAATGAACGCAGTTCATTAATGAGAGTTCTCGCTCTCCTTTCCTCTTCCCCTACCCTCTCCTGAAGATGCACGGTCATCACAGTGCCTCCCACTCACTCTGTGCTCTGGGATACCAGATGGCAGGAAATGGACCATTTTGCTCACAAGGGAGCCATCCTCAGGGCCGCCGCTCTGCCCACTCAGGTTGAAGGTGGAGCAAGTAGAGCACAAAGCATCTGAGCAGCAGCTACCACCCCAAAGTGGGGAGTCAGCCTGCAAGTGCACGCTCCCATGCGTCTCCATCAGACACCTGCTTTCCCTGGGGCAGCACCTGGAATTGACCTAATCGGGTGTGCAGCCCTACGGGCAGGCTGAGCAGCTGAGTGCCTGCGAGCCTGGGGCTAGGTGTGTGTGGCCCAGTGGATGCATTGAGGCATCGTCCTCTTGCTGCTTCTCCCACTGTGCCTGCCTTTAAGAACCATGACCTCAAATTCCCGGGAGCATTTCCTCATGATATCAGGCCTTCAGTAGTCACCTTGGAGACTGGGTCTCACAAGACTCGCAGAACAGTGCAGCAGCTAGGCGGGCAAGCCTGAGAGCACAGCGTGGACTAGGAAATGCAAAGCAGCTGCTCCAGATTTTGAAAGCAATACATAAATATGTCCGGGTCTGTGTTCAGTTGGCCACTGCCCACCCAGCTTGCAGACCTCTGGGCCTTTCCATTCACTGTTGGGATGGAAACCTCTTGGGATTTACTTTAGGCCACAGATTCGGAAGCACAGGGAGAATCTGACGTGGCTGGGAATTCTCACACTGTCTTACTCCCATCCTCTGCCTCAACCCGCTGACTCCCTCTTCCTCTTACCTTGTCTCGACCTCACAGAGAAAACGATCCCAGAGGGACTTGGGTTGCTGTACTGTTGAGGCATTTTTCCAAGTGTGGTGTGGTGAACTCTTGCCCCTTAGGGTCCACCTCAGACATGTTGCACCGGAATAATCGGGGTGGGGACATTCAGGGGGTTGTATTGATGAAGTCCCAAGATGGTTCTTGTGTAACCCAAATTTAAAAATCGCTACGTAATGCTCATTACATATTGTCATATTGTGATTTTGATTTAGAGGAAGTTTCCTGATCCTTATGGGTGGGGTGTTTATATGAGTTTTTCATAGAAACTTCCAGAGGACTGCATAGCCGATGACCGGGACTAGGACGGAATTCATGATGTG
This sequence comes from Indri indri, assembly GCA_004363605.1. Taxonomy (NCBI): domain Eukaryota; kingdom Metazoa; phylum Chordata; class Mammalia; order Primates; family Indriidae; genus Indri; species Indri indri. The sequence goes on along the minus strand of RJWJ010001836.1, from coordinate 87,253 downwards.
GGGGCATGGCGAGCTGGAACTCAGAAGTGGGCATGACATCGGAAACTGGAATTGGGGCGGTATGGGAATCTAGGTCTGACTAGATATTTTTTCTTTTTTTTTTTTTTTTTTGGCATTTCTTAGAGACAATATTTAGGCAGATCATGTCTATGGATGGGAAGTAAGATGGTGTGGGTGTATCCCATGAATCAAAGGAGTGGCACCTGTCACAGACTGGAGAATTTTGGGTCTAGTAGAGTTCTTTGCTACTCCTGTTGGTTTCCGCAGGACCTGACACCTGTCATCTGGAAAGCGGACTTATATGTTGGCTGTATTCTCTGAAATGATTTTCTCTTCATTTTCCCTTAGTGTTTATGGATGCTTTGGGAACGGTAGTCCATCTGAACTGTGCTGAGAAAGACGAAGGTATGGATGGCTCTTAGCTGTCCTTGAGAGTAAGTTTTTATGAAGATTAGCATATGCTTAACAAGTTGAGGAGAAACCCAAAGGGGTGGGAACAAACTGAGCCACTGAAGCTCCTCGGTGACCCCTCCCAGAGCCCAGGCGTGCTGGGCTGCTCCAGTCTGGGAGGTTTTGTGCCCCGTGTCCTCCCAGCCTCAGTGAGTCTCTGTGTTGGACTCCTGTGGCCACCTCTGACGCCTCTCTCCTCCTTTTCTGTTCTTGTGTTCCCTCTGCACACCCAGCCCTCCTACTTAGGAGAAAGACAGACAGATCCTTCTGTCTGGTCCCCTTGGCCAACCAGCAGAGCTCCACGCTCCCCGGGGGCTGCATTGAGCACCCATGTCAGAAAGCTGTGAGCAGTTTCCTTCCCAAGAACAACTGGGGTTACATATTTGGATTCCGGCCCTTATTCTCAGATTTCAAGGCCTCTAGTGCATTTCTACATATTTTGTAGGTGGAGACGGGAATAGGAGCATGCATTTTGAATGACAGACAGGAATAGCAAGAGAGGTTTAACAAAATCAGGTAGAAATCTAGATTATAGGGACTATTCTGCTACAAAGCGAACTTGCAGCCTGTGAGCTGTCATTGGGAAGAAGTTAACTCACAAACCTATTGCTTAGCTACTGGCTTGTTCCAGAAAAAGTGGCCATAAATGCCACTTGTACTTCAGACTCACTTATGTCTTTCTTCCTTTGGTTCTTTCTGCCTTCCTCCATGCCAGACATTCGTTTTCCATACACGTGGGCAATAATGGGTGTAGAGGGTGCTAGGCCTTGTCAGGGTTGATGTTTGAAGGGGGTTCTGGAGAGTGTGCAGTGGCTATGCCAAACGTCCTGTCAGGACGAATCTTGTGGAAAGTCCAAACTTCCTGCTGGGGAGTCAGTGTCTAGACAGACTCCAATCCCTCTAGAAATAAATATCTTTCCTTGGAGTAAACCTAGAGAACAACACTATAGCTTACTATTTATGGAAATTCTTTGTTGGTGGTATTCAGAGGAATGAGACATACAGTGCTTTTGAGCACTAAAATATTGCAATAACAAATAATAAAAGCTTGTATATGAAATATTACAAAATTCAACAGGCACAGGAACTTTTGAAGAAAACTACGAAGGTTTCTGTAAAGTCCCAAATACATCAAAACATTATTTTTTCAGATGAGAATATCTGATGGCAACAAGAAAGAGACTCTAGTGAAAAGGTCACCTTGGTGGCCCTTGCAATGAATTTGCCAACCTGTTTTATTTGGCCTTAAAATTTTAAATATAAATGTCTTCAGTTTTGCTATCAAGCCCTATTTCCTTACAACCCTGTCTGGTTCCACTCATTCTCAGTTCCTTTTTGTCTCTTCCTGAAGGTTATGAATCTGATGCTAGATCTCTATTCCATATCTTCGTTTTAAAGAGAATGTCCAGAGAAGTGAAGTGATTTACCTCAAGCCGCAGAGCCGATTAATGCCCAAGCAGAGATTAACACCCTCCCTTGCACTGTGTATTTCACCACATGATGCTGTTGCTTCTTAGTTTTTTAAAACCTACCAACAAAGAACAAATCTATTTTTAAATAACATATGATTTTAGACTGATGTGGAAATTCATAAAGACATAAAACAGTATTTGCAGAATGACGACGCTGGACCAATACCTAAACAATATCTAAGCAAGGACCCTGATTAGCAGCCGTTTACTCCCGAATCTGGGTGGGTAGGGACAGGGTGAGGGTGCGTGGTGGCCCACGGAAGACCTCCTCACCTCGCTTCCTGAAGCTGCTCTGGGTGAGCAGGTGTGGGGTCAGGGTTACTCTTGGGAACACTTTTTGCTCTTGAGGAAGCCCTTTTGGAGACAGAGGGAGGTTTCCAGGAGGGGGAGGAAAGTTCTGTCCCTTCTTTCCTCTGAAAGTGCACATATTCCTGGTGGAGATAATAGGGGTCTTTTCTATATATAAAAACCGATTTACTCTCTGTTATCACATTACTTGAAAAAGACTAGATGGGTTTTCACTAAAATTGGGGGACAGTTTGGCTTGGGCTGATTTCAAACAATGCTGCAGTGCATCTCTGGGGGCTCCTCAAAGAGAAGATCAGACCCCGAGTGGCTTCCCTGGAAGAGCCCCTCAGGGAGTCCCGCCCTCAGGGATGAGTGGCAGCAGGGCTCCTGCCAAGGGCCTGATAGTCCTACATAGCACCTGCTAACAACTCCATCGGCTAAGGACGGCTGAGTGGCTGAGGTTGGAGCTGGACCAAGGCCTCAAGGTTTTTAAGGACTTGCAGTGAAGCTGGAAGACCATTGATCAGGGGCTCAGTTGAAACCCAGCTGACTGTGACAACGGGACTTAGAATGCACCCCTGGGTTTGGGAGTGGCACGTGCATGCCTGTTTGTGTGTGTATGTTTGTGTGTGTGCAGGTGTGGTGGGGTGCAATGGCAGAAGGAGTTCCTGGGAGGAAGAAAACCCTTGCACGTCATTAATGGCACAGCTCTGATGAAGGCCAGGTCACACCCCACTGACTGCACAGTATTAATCTTGATTCTTTCCGACTGTGTCACTTCACCACCTGTTGCTTTCTGGTCCCGAGCTTTTGAACCCCAACCTAACCCACAGCAGACAGACATTTGTTTTATCCTGGGTGTGCTGGTTGCAGCTGGGAGTTGCCAGTCTTTTGCATACAACCATGACATGGCTTTCCCTGTGTTGTTTCCTGAAAAATCTTCCCATCGAGGTTACACAAAAGAGGCAAGAATTACCATGGCAAGAGGAAGTTTAAATAAGATTCACATTCCCTGCACCTACGCAGTGTCTGGAGAAGAAGTGAAGTATGTCCATATAATTCACCTCTTCAAAGTTTTTCTCTTGAAATGAAGAGAATAATTGAGGCAAAAGTTAATTTTGTTCTGAGTTACCTAGAATATTGCCTTGTTTCTTGCTTTGTATGTGCATAGAATTAGGTCAGCCAATCACACAGAAATACCAGTCCTTGAATAAAAAGACAGACTTGGAAAATTAGCTTAAATTCTCTTTATCTTATACTGTTTCATGGGTGATAATATGCAAACCACTGCCCTGCAAATGAAAGGGTGACAATGGTTATTGTCAGATGTTGGAAAATATATTCAAAGAGATTTCTTGGTAGATTTTATGCTAGATGTCCTGTGGCCTGGGTCCGTCCAACTCTCTTGCCTCCTGTTCGAGTGCACCTGGTCCACATCCTGTGCTCTCGTGACATCTCATGACTGAGGATTTCTCAAACAGCTCCTCACTTTTCTACTCCATGGTCAGGCCCTTTCCTCGGCCTGACGATCTCTCCCTCCATTATCTGCTTGCAAACCACCAATTCACGTCCTCCTTTCCCCAGTGGAATCGGCACGAGCCCCTATCCTGTCAGCTCGAGCCCCCATAGCACATTCCCTCCCACTCTTCCTCAGCAGTTCTCATGGAAAGAGGTGCTTGTTGTAATTACTTGAGGAGCTTTCTTAACAATCCCTAACTTCCCTCCCTGCCCCAAAATCACTTCATGAAGCTCCTCAGGTGATTCGATCTCTCCCCGAGGTGGGGAGGTTGCACACTATTGCTTTGATTTATTCAGGAGGGCTCGTCATCTGAGCATGCATCAACCCAGTCATAATTACACCACTCCAGAGAGAAGTAAAATGTTACCGATAAACTTGTACAATTAGCTCTCTCAATCATGTCTTCCTGATTGATGCCAGCATCTATCTTGGTGGTACCTCTTGGTCAGCCTTGCTGATTTCTGGATGGCAATTCAATGCAAAGTGATTACAAAATGAAGATGAAAACATGGAGAATTTCATGAAGTTGATGAAACTGATGCCAGGAAACTCTAAATCACAAGCAAGAAAAATGGATATTGGTATACGAAGACCAGATCATTGAAGAAGAGAAAACTCAAAGGGATAATTAACATCATGATAGGTGCTCTTGGGGAGAATGATTTGAAGAGAACTGAGTAAGAGACGCTTGTGGAAAAGCTAGTGAAATTCGTATGTGTTTTAAAATAACTCTCTGTATGATCACGCTGTGAAACTCACTCAGGAAGTGGTATTATATCATGCTATTATATAACCTGTTGGTGAGAGTATGCCCACACTCTCCGTCAACATGTGTAATTCTTTGTCCTATGAATCAGTGCACGGAGCTAAATCTAAACTATGTCTTATTAAATATAATAAAACAAATCTATTTTCATGATGTTTAGTTTTACTTTTCAAGATAAAGATAATCAATTTTTTTGAGTGCTAATTTAACTTGCCCTTTTCTGGTATTGATTTTCTTCAAATAGTGAAATCTCCTGTAGTTAGTTACTCAGGTGTCAAAATACCTTACCAGGCAGTAAGCTCCTTGCAGACATAAAGCACGTCGTTATTCTTATATCCACAGTATGTAGTTAGCATTCAAGGGAGATTGAATGAAGAGGAGCTAGTTAAAATTAATAGTGAATGTAAAAATTGTTTTTTTTTGTTTTTTTCACTCATAAGGGTGCCGAGAATGAGATTCTCTTGGGTTTCAGAAAAGCAGTTTAGTTTTGTAATCTTGCCTACCAAATTGAGAGGTTATTTTTGTCCTTTCCTTACATCTATTTCTTGCATTTGTTCGGTGTTCCCAATTAAACTTCTCATGGTCAGGGGCTGCTTCCTTTTTTAATCTTCACTGTGCCCATAAAGGCATCACGCTGGAGCTCCAGCTGGTGGTGACAAACTTGCTTGGGCAGGAGGGAATTACTTAGATAGGCTCTTAGGCACAATCTCAAGTTTTTGAAAAAAGAGAAAATTTATTGAAATAAATTTCATTTATTTACCTGGAAAACAGAGGCATTCATATTTTATGGGTAGTGCTTTAAGATGGTTCAATCTTCTTAAAAGGAATGCTTTTAAACCCAACTTCTATGCTTAGGATATTCAGCTGAAACTAGCAGCCAGCTTGCCAACTTCCAACCTTGATTTCTTTGCCAATCATAGTGTTACCTGCAACTGTATTGTGGATAGCAGAGCAGGCCAAATTGCTCCAAGGTTTCTATATGCCATAGAACAAAACATTTTCTTAACTTTTTATCAAGAAATATTTCAAACAAAACAAAAGTGGAAAGTCTAGTTAATAAGCCTCCATGTACCCATCACACAGCTTCAATTGATATTAATACTTTGCCACAACTGCTTCATCTGTTGCTCTTCCTTCCTTCCTTGTTCGTTAAGAAGTATATTCCGATCCTGTCATTTTGTCCTTATGTACTTCAGAAGGGAAACAAGATCAGTTATTTTTTAGAAATCTCATATTTCAGAATTTTCTGCTTGACAGTAGTGTAATTTAACTCTGTTGTATTTTTGTAATTTCCTGGAGAGGAGATGGTGATGTCTTTTTCATAGTGCATTATTTCAGGAGAACACAACGCCTTGTTGTCCCACTTTTCGTGGTGCTAAAACAGTCTGATCGCTACATTATGAAGTTTCCCATCACTCTTTCATCAAATGGCAAGTTTATTTAATGATACTTGCTAAATCTATTATTTCCTTTGGAGTTTCAAAATGATGAAGTTTCTAATTCTATTATTCATTCCTGATTTATTAGCCAAAATTCTTTTTTAACAAGAACTTCCCCTCATCAACTGGGTAATGTGGTTACCCTGTAATTCAGTCCTTACAGGACAGTCGAGATAAATGCTTGGTTCTTTATTGTTAATTGCCAATTTTCAGAGTAAAAAATAGACATCATAGTTATTTCCAAAATGTTTAATAAGGTCCCTGCTCCCCCATCTCTGGGCTTTTCCTCTTTTATTTTTTAATAGTAATTCAAACATTATTCTTATATAGTTCATGTTTTTCAATAAATTGCACTCATTATTCTTCTAATTAAAATGGTCTCATCTCTGGCCAATGGAAGTCCCTTCATATTGGCTTTGGTTTTCTTTTAATATGATCTAGGAGTCACTGACAGCTTCTTTGCTTTCTGGAACAATAAGGTGTTCCAGGATCATCTTGTATGTTTCCTCCCCTGGAGTGGGAATCAGCCATTCCTCTCAGGAGACCTCTTTTGGTAGTGAATGATCCGTAGTGAATGATTTGGCAGTCAGGGCTCTTGGCGTGTTTACTGCAGTTGGGTTGTCATTTTTTTCTATTTCTTTTTAGTGGACATACATACCAAATATATAGTTTTGAAAAAAAATCATGAGCTCATACTGATGAGCTAAATTTTAACTGTAAATGGTAAGCTTTTTACTTATCTTCTTTCATTTTATATTTACAACTTTTTTTTATACTGGCAGCCTTGGTTCCTAGCAATATTAACATAATTGCTTATTTTCACCATTCTTTACCCTATTAGGAGAGTTTCAAAATGATAGTAATATTACAATGACTAATTTGACTACTGAAATTTAGTATTTCTTTGCAGCTCTATTTTTCTTTAGACTATGTCCCACTAAGTTAGGGTAGCCAAAACACCGATTTAAAACATTTGAAATAGACCTTTTCTTTGTAGCTGTGTCATTAACTTGGCCCACAGATAGATTTATTCATATGCTTATTTTTATTTTTAAAATATATTTATATTTTGTTTTTATGTTTTGAAAATGGAAAACATATTTTTAAGTCAAATCTATATAACCAGGCATATTTAGAGAAGTATCCGTCCATTCCTGCCCCTCCACTCTTTCCCATTTTCATTAATTTTGGTTTGCCCTTCTAGTGTTTCCTTTTACAAAAATGTGGATCTTTATCTGTGTGTATAATTTTTACTTATATAAAGGGCATATACTATACATAATTTTTTCTTTTAACTTATAGTTTTTAACATATCCTAGAAATAGCTCCAATTATAATTTAGATTTATTTTTCTTCTTCTTTTCTTTTTAAAGCTGCATGATGGTCCACTGTGTAGCTATATGATAATTTATTCAACTAGTTCCTTAGTAATGGACATTTGGACTGATTCAAATTTTTGTTTTTATAAATAATGCTGCAATGAATAAATTTGTGTAAATATTGCTTCTTATCTTCAGGGTAGAGTCTAAGAAGTGGGGTTGCCAGGCCGAGGATAAGTGCATCTGCACTGTTGTTAGACATTGTTAAGTCCTGATCCACAGGACTGTCCCTGGCATCCCACCAGCGACGCATGATAGCGCCTTCCTCTCCACGGCCCTCCTGACTGAGAATACGAAATGCATGGTCAAACATTCGAGCTTTTGTCCACATTCTGGGAGAGAAGTAATATCTCAGTGTTTTTTTGATTTGGTTTCTCTTCTTATGGAGGAGGAAAAGCATTTTTTGTGTGTGTGTCATATGCCAACAGAGAATGTTATCAAGTTTTTTAGATCTTTTAGATTAAAAGCATTTAATCTAACTTACCGTGTAACCTGCCCATTTGAAACTCAAATGTATTTATTTATTTATTTTTCAAATTTATTTTTAAGTTTAACAATTTGGTAGCAGGAAAAGAAAAAGTTGAGGATGGCTTTCAAGTTCATTTTATTTTCTATAATTATATTGGGGGCGGGGTGTCCCTCTGATAAGTTAGTCTCTCAGTGTACCTGGCAATGCGCAATGAGCCAACTCACTGTCATGGCCACCACTGGGTTCAGAAGAAGCGACCAGCTCCTGATGGTTAAGGGCCAGAAGTTGGTGCAAGAACAACAGCAGGCAGAAAGCAAAACATTTTAAAATCACTGCGTGAGAAAGGGATTCAAACACTAATGCCTGGGCGCACAGTCCTACGTTTTTAGTGAATGGGAGTCTAGCAGCCCTTACCCGCAGTCCACACGTATGCAAACACAGGTTCTAATGGGAGGGAGAAAGTTATAAACAGTTAATTTTACAGGTATTTACAACATCAGGGTCTTCTGTACGTTGGGGAAAAAAATCAACTGATGCAACCTATAATGTATGTTGTGGAGTAAAAATGCAGTGCTTACTTTAAAAAAATCCTTTTCAGAGTCTTCTAATTCAAGAACAAATATGCAGGACAAAGCCTGTCATTTCTTTTTGATACTAACATTATATCTATTATTAGGTTTTCTATTGCTAATCATAAACATTAAATTGAAATTGACAAATTATACCATTAACCTTTCTTCTTCAGTTTTTCAGTGCGATTCACACAAAACATCCCTGAAAGCCTAAGGCCAAGAAATTAACTGGAGAAAAAATGGGTTTTCTTTTTGTTTTTAAATATATCTCAGCCAGAAGCCACCACATGCTCACAAATGAATTGTTAAATTTATCTGCCGGCCTTATGGACAACCTTGCTGGAAATCTAGGTAACCACAGGCCAGCTTCCATTCGTCAAAGCTTGGTTCTTGCCCTTAGCGTTTCCCCCCTGGATCAAGGGTCATTTCAGAGGCCCCATGCACAACTTGCACATAACAATTAGAACATAAAAATCAGCCTTTGGCAAGGACTTTGGCCGTGAAGTCTTGGGTCGGAGACAGAGAAATGTTAGACACGTGGATTCCTGCAGGCACCGGGAACCTGAGGACACGGGTGTGTTTCCGAGTAACTGCAGACAGCAGTAACTAAGGAGAGATGAGAGCGTGTTGCCAGGGACTCAAAGACAGGCTTACAACTCCACTTTATTTTCCACAGGTATTTAATAAGCACTGAGACTAGAAGAGCCTGACAAACCAGAGGCACTCAATAAATATTTGTTAAGTGAGTAAATGACTGGGAGACCCTGGCACGGATGCTACAGGAGATAAAATCCAGCACTGACTTTATTTTTCTTATATGAATGGCATAGCTGTATTCCTTCTTTAGTATTTGCCAGTTGATTTATTCCATCTTCCCTTGAAATTTCATACTAAAAGCACTGCCTCCAGTATGTTTTCTGATGGATTCCATGAGACAAACAATCGATTAGCCACTATGTAAACTTTACCTGCTATTGCTCTTTATTTTAGAGGATCAGCTTTATAATAATCTGGGGTCTTCTGAACATTATGTAGATTCTGAGTGGTTTACAGATAACTTGGGGTGACACCCTAGCTAGCAAGAAACCACTTTCTGTGAGTATGGAGAGTGCACTAGTTTTCTGGGGCTGCTGTAACAAAGTACCTGGGTGGCTTCAACAACAGGCGTTTATTGTCTCACAGTTCTGGAGGCTGGAAGTCCAGGATCAAGGTGCTGGCAGGGCCATGCGCCCTTGACAGGCCTAGGGGAGGATCTGTTGCAGACCTCTCTCCAGCTCCGGCAGCTCCTTAGCTTGCGGCAGTGTAACTCCTATCGTCACGTGGCACCCTCCCTGTGTGCATGTGTCTGGGTCCAAATTCCCCCATTATAAAAGGAGACCTGTCATTTTGGATTAGGACCCACCCTAATGACCTCTTCTTAGCCAAGTGCATCTGCAACAACCCTATTTGCAAATCAGGTCACATTCTGAGGTGTTAGGTGTTAGGAATCCAACATATTTTTGGGTATCACAATTCAACCCACAACAGAAGTCTTAGCGGTGAGATCATCAATGGAAATGAGTTAATGGCAATTAAATGCTCGAGTGCAGTCCTAGGATGAGAAATCTTAATACGGGGTTAGTAGAGTCCACTGTCCTCTCATTATCCTGTGGGGTGGACATGGCTGAGGGTGTCTGTTGCTATGGTCTAATGTTTGTGTCTTCTCAAAATTCACATGTTGAAATCCTAATCTCTAAGCTCATGGTATTAGGAGGGAGAGGCCTTTGGGGGTAAAGCCTCCATGAATGATATTAGTGCCCTTAAATACCACGTGAGAGGACTTGCTTCCTCTCTTTCTGCTCTCTGCCGTGTGCGGACGCAGCAAGAGGCACCATTTGTGGACCAGGAAGTGGGTCTCACCACACACGGAAACTGCCAGTGCCTTCATCTTGGACTTCTCAGCCTCCAGAACTGAGACAAATAAATTTCTGCTGCTTATTAGCTACCCAGTCTACGGTATTTTGTTATAGTAGCCTGAGTGGATTAAGACATCTGTCAATGTGAAAAATTTAAGAGTAAAAAATTGCTTTTTTTTTTTTTATTCCAGAAGTCTTTTGAGAGTACACCATCAAGAATAAGATATGCTTGACCTTAAAGGTAAATTATCTTGTGGAAATGCTGGAACACATATATTAGAATTTAGAACGCAATATATTGGTTAATATTAAATGATACTCTTCTGAACCTACAATGAAAAGAAGGTAAGTGTTTAGGTTGCCAAGATCGCAAACATTTAAGGTAGAGATCGACTTCCTATATGGCAGAGTTAGGAGCTTGATAGACATTCTCCCTCGTGAAACAACCATATTAACTGCTGAAAATTATTTTAAAAATAACCATTTAAATAAAGTGTGAAAATTGTCCTAAGGTACTATAGCAAATGGAGAAACATGAGAAACATTTATTCAAGAAAATCTATTAAATCTCTGTAAGAACAACGAGACACTGTGACATTCATGCCATGGCCTGCTCACATTCACTCCTCCCCTCCCCCAGCTCAGTGAGACAGAAGTTCCATTCTGGACAGGGACAGCCCAGAAGATGGGGCCCCCTCCTCTTCTCTCTTAGTTTAGAGACACCGTTTCACTCTGAGAGGGACAGGCTGTTGGCCTAACTCATTACGCTCAGTTTTGTGTTGCAGAAGCTCTACTCCAGGTGGATACAGCCAAGAGGATGTGGCATTCTCCCATCAACCTCCCACTTGCAGCAGCGAAGCTCAAATCCAGACACAGTGGGCTGAGAATACTGGGCCCTGGTCTGCCGAGCCCCGGCTCACTCAGAGGGCAGAAATTCCATGCAGGGAGGGGCAAGCTGAGAAGACTAGAGTTTACCATCCCCACCCAGTCCCCCATGGACAGAGCAGGGGCGGTATTCTGGGAGGAGCAGGTTGCTGCCCGGAGCCTGGCATGCCAGCTGCACAGAGGCTCTGCCTGGGGGAAGAGGCCAGGCACAAGAATAGAGAACTCCAGCATCTCTGCCAAAGGAGACGAACTTTATTTAGAACAGAGCATGTGGAAATTCATGCCTAAGGGCATTGTCAGAGATCTTGGTGGTGAGCAGTAAAGGTGATCCATGATCCTTGTGGCAAGAGTGAAAAGTAAGACAAGCAGGAAATTTAATGGGGACGGGGGAGAACCAAGGACAGTATAGGTGGCTGAGAAGCGCCCTCCTGGGGTGAAAGCAGCACCAAAGACCCGCAATGCCCTTCCCCTACAGAGTAATCAGATTGGACCATGGGGCAATTTTTGCCACAGGGTGTAGTCAGAAACCGTAGAGCAATCACCTAGCAATTAGTAGAGGCTAACAGCCAGGTGTGATCCCACAGAGGGAGACACCAACAGCTTAACTGGAAGATCAGGGACAGCCATAGAGTCTCTGTGACTTCGTATGGTATTCTATCAACATGTCAATAACTGCAGGAACTGTAGATATTTGCTATATGATACAATGTATTAGATCTGGATTTTTTAAAAGTGAGAGATTACCATATATAATACATGTTATAATGAAGTTTCTTCCTAGATAAAAAAAGAAAATTTGTTTAAAAACAAAAGAAAATAAACCTGTTAGAAATGCTCATCTGATCAATTTAAAACAAAGTGTATTAATTCTACTAGTTTGCACTTCCACCTCCCACTGGGCCATGCACGGGGCCAGAAGTTTTCCCGTTTATCCGGTTGCATAGGTATCTGCTCTTTGATGCTACATCCCGTGATGTATTCAAACCAAATTGCCATAACAGCAGCAGATGTAGTAATAACTTTCAAATTTCCACCTTGGAAATAACGGGTAGGACTTTAACAGTACAGAGACTTCTTACTGAATCAGCAATTAGGGTCCTGGAACGCAGATTTGCAAAAGGTGTCAGTCTGCATGGTCAGTTATTTGAAAGAACGCCTTTCTGGCTCGCCATATCCAGACCATTAGGTGGGATTTTTTTTTTTTTTTTTAAAATAAAAAAGGCTTTAATCAGTGCTTTGTGAAATGTGCTAATTAGCTACTGGAGACAAGCAGCCCCAGTGAAAGTTCCAGGTCCCGAACTCCCTATGCAGGGACTGTGGGGCTTCACACTCGCAGTGGGCTCTGGGACAGGCGCAGTGGGGCTCAGGGTACTCAAAGCAAGGCGATGATGCAGTACGTTCCCCTGATACCAGCGAAGGGTCCCTGAGGATTTGAATGTTCCTAAATTTGACATCACAGACATTTCAGCCCTCATTGGTGATTATTTGCTCTTTCCTAGTCCTATAAAACGGACATGCATTTTGATGTCTTGACATGTGGGAGCATTCCATTTCACACAGCAGCCACTCTACTTTCAGGCTCACTTTAAATAGGCCTTGGATGAAATGATTTCACAAGAATTTTTAAAATTATACATATGCAATATCTAAGAAATTAATAGAAAAAATGAAGGCAACACAAAGAATTTGGAGTCACAAAATACATTTTTGTTTCTATCATACTAATTGCCAGTTCTTCTTGTTTTGGATTCTTTTTTGTTCGTGAAATGGAATGTCTCCTCTTGGTTGTTTCTAACAGGTTAAGCACATCTGAGTGTGGTTATGTACTTTTGAAAAGGTGAGACTCCAAAGAGTGAAATATACCAAAATGTACATGTCAGAGCTAGAGTGATTGATTATTCAAAGCAATTTTCTTGGGAGGCTGTTCTATCTATTCTCTTCTGTGATGCTACTTTGCTTCACGGTCTCTGGAATTGGTTTACTTCATTCACTTATTCAGCAGATATTTATTGAGTACTTACCACGCTAGGTACTCTGTAGAAGCTACAGATACAAAGGTAAATAAAACAGGATTCTTGACTTTAAGGGCCGAGTAAAACACATACCAAGGGTCAGAGAGAGCTTTACAGGAAGGAGGCAGTGACTGAACAAACTCTTAGTGGGAAGGATGCTCCACACTGAAACGGGGGTAAGGCCCAGTGAACACCAAGCGAAAAGCCCTACAGGCTGGTGTCCTGAGGCCTGTTTGTCTCCTTCCAGGAGGCTGTGTTTGTCAAGTGGGGCATGATGGGAGATCCAAGAATAAGGCCACCAGAGTGTAGGCAGGGTGTCGGTGGGATAGAGGGGCCTTCAGAGCCAGTATAAGATGTGGTCAAGGACACCTAGCTCTTTCTTTATAATCACGATTTTTAGTTGACCCTACAGCATATTACCAATTTTAAGCATCATTCTTTACCAGACTTAAATCTGTAAATTTTCTTTGACATTTTCCAAAAATCATACCTACTTTCAAAAAAAAAAAAAAAAAAGACGTAATATTGTTATATTAAGGCCATTCCAAACAACGGTCACCAGTCACGTAAGCAATTCTCAAAGTGGAGTCTTTGGTGTATTTTTAGCCATGAGAATAACTCACTGAACTCATCCATGAAGTCTATTTTGGAGGTAACAAAAATTATTTGAAATTTGTAAGTTGGTTGCATTTGTTAAAGAATCAGATTTACTGCCTTATAAACACAGTCGCGTGGGCTGATGGGTGCTTTAGAGGCACATCGTAGTCACTCTCTGCCACTGGCTTTGATTGGTTTTCTTGACAGCCTGTATTTACTGTCATTATGCCTAATTCCCTGTTTACTAACTTGTAGGTAAATCTCTCCTAGGTGTTTGCCTACCTCCCTATCTTCAGGGATCTTTCTCCTCTCAGCCAGAATAAAGCATAACGCTATCCAACGGATCAGTTAAAAACAAACAAAGCAAAAAGCACAGAGCCCTCCCCTGGAATGGCCATCTCGCATCCTGTCTTTTGGCCATTCTCTCCCCTGGTAGAAATATTTCAGCAGTTCAAATGGTAAGTCACAAGGCTACTATTTCTAGAATTTTTTTATTCCAACCCCGTGGGCATTCTTGCTCTAACCACGATCTGACAAGTTGAACACAGTCAATAAAATAATATAAAATAAGCAGCACACTTGCCGTCTAACACATTTTCTCAATGCACACTTGCCTTTTCTCCAGGAAGTGGGAAATTATTTTCCCTGAATGGTTTTGCTCATGACTTTTTCTGCCTGAAGGAAGACCTAATTCCAGCATGTTCTTCCAAACTTAAACTTAGCCCACAACTTCCTATCCCAAGCCTCACTCATCACCCGCAGGCATGTAGAACAAACTGCTATTCCCGAAACAAGCCCTGCGCTGTGACGGGGACTGTTTCCTCCTCTCTGCATCTCCCTTCTGCAGTCACAGTCCAAAATCAATGCGATAATACCGAAGGCAATTTGCAAGGGAGGCTTGCATATCAGGACTCCCAACTCTTACTTGACGTCTCCCCTCACAAATAATATATTAAAATATAAGTCAGAATATGAGACAATTTATGAGTAAATGTGATTTGTAGTATCATGTAGTAAGGTACATGTGCTGTCTCTGGAGCCAGATTATCGGAGTATGAATCCTACTTCTGCCCTTTTTTCTTCCTATAACACAAGACAAGTTATATTTCTGTATCTCTTTTTTCTTATAAGTGACATTGGGATAATAAGGTACTTACCCAATCTTCTCATAAGACTCATATATAAAACTGGGATAATAATAGAACCTTAAAGGCCATTGGGAGGATTAAATGAAATTAATACATTAACCATTAGTACATTGTCCTAATTATTAGAAAAATGGGATCATTTCAGAAATGTTAACCGTTTAATACCAGTCATCTTAGAAAATTTCAAATTATAGTTCCAATTTGCCTAAAATAAAAATGTTATCCCAAAAAGTTAAAAAATAAAACCCAAAATTCCTGCTCCTCCAAATATTCTGAATGCCTAAACTAAGAGTGTCTCAATGGTTCCCTTTACTCTCCTACTCCATGTCCTTCTGCTGGGCATCTAGCAGTTCCTGTAGCTCTTTGTTGTATGTACTGAGGCTCAAACTCTGTGCCAGAAACTTGAGATATGTAAAGAGCCTCTTCAGGTCAGAGTTGTAATCAGGTAGATCAAAGGCTGGGTCAGTGCAATTGCTCTTTCAGTCTGTTACGGTTTGCACATTTGCTCATTCATTTACTCACTCAGCATTTGCCCTGGTCTGTGGTGTATACACATCTACACAACTGGCTCTTCCCTCAATTCACCTATTCATGAGAATATTTTGGAAATTAATGAGACCATGTACCTAAAATCCTTAGTGATTAAAAAAAGAGATGCTAAAAAAAAATCAAGTCTTAATAAATGGAACTTCCCTCCAGAATACAAGCTGATAGAGCTTGGTATTAGTTGGGCATCCACCCAATCTTCTGTAACAAAACATTTTTTTACAAACTAATTTTCCACCTTTAAGATGCTTTAAGTGTCAATGAAATCAATACCAAATTTAAATCTCCCAGAATCGAAGTTCTGACCTGTCCAATGCCCTCCCTTTCTCCTTCCTTTAATGGCTCCACTGCAGCACTCTTGGCAACATTAAGAACCACCTGATTATCTCTATTGCTATAAACTCTGAAACAAACCACCTCAGCCATATCCGTTAAAACCTATCAGGCCTCAGTAACTCAGTATCATATTTTATTCTGCTTCTCAAAACCTAGTAGCTAGCATTTTATTCTTTGGAATATATTCACAACTGCTTTTAAAATGTGGTTATTTGAAAATAAATGCTACCACTTTCTGTAATAGTGTCATGTTCAAAGTGATCTTGTTCCAGGTCAATGACTACTTCCATTCATTACCTCATATTCCTGTTGCAATAAAGTTAAATACAAGTCATAGTTTGAGTTCTTCTACTAACATACCAAACCTCAGCATCGGAAAAATAATTCACCGCTTTTCCTGGCTGTTTAAAATGAGAAAAGTTGACAAAGTCATCTCCAATTATAATGTTATAAAGATCTAAAGAATAATTCTTTCCTCTGATTTAGTATTTAGAATTTGCATAATATTTAATTTTTTGGAGAAGCTTTATAACAGAAACACAATATAACTGGAAGAGAAAACACAAGGTCTCTTTCTGACCTGATTTGACCTTGGCCGTGGCATTAACCTTCTAGATCTCAGCTCCCCTTTGGAAAATGGGAACAAGAATACACATTCCACATGTGGGGATAGGAACAGGTGTGACACGGGGGAAGTGCTTTGATGAATGGATGCCATATTGTGATGTCATAATTTTAGGTGTCAACTTGACTGGATTGAGGGATAACTAGATGGCTGGCAAAGCATTATTTCTGGGTGTGGCTGCCAGGGTGTTTCTAGAGGAGATTGGCATGTGAGTCAGTGGACAGAGTGGGGAAGATCTGCCCTCAATGTGGGTGGGCACCATCCCATCCGCTGGGGGCCCAGAGAGAACAAAAAGGCAGAGGAAAGGTGAATTCGCTCCCTCTTCTGAAGTTGGGGTACCCTTCTTCTCCTGCCCTTGGACATCAAAGCTCCAAGTGCTCTGGTCTTTGGATTTTGGGATGTGTACCAGTGGCCCCCTCAGGTTCTCAGGCCTTTGGCCTTGGACTGAGAGCTATATCATCAGCTTCCCTGGTTCTCCAGCTTGCAGACAGCCTTCCAAGGGACTTTTCAGCCTCTAACGTCACAGGAGCTAATTCGTCATACATTCTCTCGCATACATCTCTCTCTCTCCATATATATATGTAGGGGTGTGTGTGTGTATTTATGTATGTATATATCCTATTGGTTCTATCTCTCTGAAGAACCCTGAGTAAATTTTTATTTCTGGAACCTGTACTTAATTTGAAAACCTATTAAACGTCCACAAAAGAAATCACATTTAAGAACTAAAACACCTCATTATTGATTTGGAATTATTTTCCTTTGCCTTGACAACAAAAATAAAACATGTCTCAGTTAATAGAAAGAGGCAAAGAAAAATAATTTGGAATCAATAATAAAATGGCAAAACATAAAAGCTGAGATCTGAGATACATAATCTTTAGAGTAATTTTAATTTTTTTTCTTGAAATAAAAATAATCACTTACTTTTCATCATGTCTAATAAATTTGGATTTTTAATATCTGACTTTACTGTTGACTATTTATATGCATTTTCAAGTCTCTTGTGTTGGATCTTCAATGCATCAGCATTTATTTTTAAATGTGAAATTGTTTTAAAGAATAATTGTTACTTAAAAATTTGATCCTCCAAAGAAGATGAACAAAGTATTAGTAAAACATTTTATAGACTGAAATAAACATGGTTTTACTTATTTTGAATATTAGATTTAGAGATGACCTAGTTTGATTCTTTTATCAAATTCATACCTCACCTCTTCAGAATTCTGTCGGGGTCTACTGT
The DNA here is from genome assembly GCA_004363605.1 of Indri indri. Lineage (NCBI taxonomy): Eukaryota > Metazoa > Chordata > Mammalia > Primates > Indriidae > Indri > Indri indri. The sequence goes on along the minus strand of RJWJ010001836.1, from coordinate 69,612 downwards.
GTGAATTAACAGCATGCACCAAGCACAGAGCAGTTGCTAGAGGTAACAAAGCTACGTCTGTGACATCCACGGCAGGAAGTCCTGAGAGCACGCAGGGTGAGTCGTTAGAGACCTGGGCTCTCCTCTTGGTGATTTAGTGGATAGAGTTTAGTTTCTCTGTTTGCATGTGGGTTTAAACCCCGCTTAATGTCCCACAAGAAATCACTCACCAGTTGTCTGAATAAATTGAAAACACTAAAAATAACCGACAGTGAATAAAATGAGAACAATATAGCAACTGAAAGTTCAAATAAATTGCATGTTCTTGTTGCTATCTGGATGTTCGTGGAAGGAGTACCAGAACTCAGACTTAATTTCCTGAGGGATTTCCTTTTTCTTTCAACATTTAGAATGAACACGTCTTTTCTGGATAATTTTGATTATCGCAAGAACAGCTTGTACTCTTTCACAGGTTATCGCAGACACCTGCAAACTTTTCTTATTAATCCTTACACTCAACTCTTATTGAAGGGGGCTGGGGTAAGGAGTGTGGCTGAATCATTTTCAAATTAGTCTCTTGATGACTTCTGCCTTTTGATTTTGTTTCCCCAGATGCCATGACTCATTTGGTGCCCGACATTGTTCCCTTTTATTTAAGGGTGTGCTCAAATTTGATTGTCCTCCCAGGATGCCTGGGTGTATTTGAGAGAAACAGATGCCACCAGAGTCTTCAGCCTCTCATCAGAACCCATGGAGCACTGGGGCAGCAGGGAGTGCTTCCGAGGATAAACGCGTTCCCTTCGCAACAGGACTGAGTACTTAGTTATGTCAGACCAGCAAGAAGGAGCACGACTGTTTTTTTGAGTCAATATTAAGTGCTAGGTCTTGGGCTCAGTGCCTTATGTTCATGACATCGTAAGAGCTAATAAGTGTCCCTAGTGTTCATAATGACACTTGAGGTGGTTCTGTATTTCAGAGGGAATAAATGGGCTTCCAAAAGGCTGAGAAATTTGCCACAGTTTTCAGAGCTTGGTGCATTGGACTTGAGAGGCCGGATGGTGGGTCGTGCTGCAGCCTCAGGAGGGGAAGGGGTCTGCCGGGGGACCCACCGCGGGATGTCCGTGAGCACTTCACTCAGGATGGAGCCAGGAGCTGGTCCAGCCAACCACAGTGCATCCTGCCTCCCCCGACACCAGAGCCTGCAACTAAGCCAGGGGTGGAAGACAGCAGCCCAGACCCACCTGTTCTCATTAGCCAGCGGTGCGCGAGGGGACGACAGTGCCTGGGACACTGCCGCAACGTCCCAGAGCACGTCTGCAATGACCACGTCTCACGTCTGTGCTCAGAGGAATTAAGTAGGATCCAGCAAGCAGCACAGGACTCACCCACAGCAGGCTCTAGGAACAAGCATCGAACAAAGGAGGAAAGAGGATGTTTCTGTCTGATGCTGCAAACCAGCATTTCCTTGAAACATTTCTGATGAGTATGGTGATTAGCCCAGTCCTATAAATTTGGTAAGTTTTTGGTAATTTGGGGGGGAAATATGAAGCACCTGACAGCATCTGATGTGCAATTAATGAGCGTGAAGTAATTAGATGGCTCTTGAGTTCATTATGTTGCCATTTTGCATTCAGAGAAGCTGACAAAACGAGTTGATGGAGAAGCGTGGAGTGTCGGCCTCGGACATCATCTCTGACTCCCAGGCCGTGAGCTCTGTCGCTGACTTCCTACTGCCTTGCTTCGAAAAGAATCTCCCAATTCTGCTCAACGATCAGCAGGGTTGCTCACAGGGGTCCACCCGGAACAGCAGAGTAACTCGCACTGCTTGTTGAACTGGGAAGGATGATTGGGTGGTAGCTGCAGGATTCTTTGTTTTTACAAGAAGAAAAGATAGTATTTCCCCAACATGATTCATTCAGCAATACCGTATTCCACATGATACACATAAGAATTGGATAGTTTTCAAGCGAGAAGAGAGCACAGTGACCATTTAGCATGTCCTTATTACAGATGAGAAGACTGAGTCTCCGCCAAGGTATGGGGCAGGCACGCAATCCCTAGCTAGTTCGTGGTAGAGTCCACACTCGAATCTGCTGCCTCCAGCTCATTTACTGGCCAGATTCTATTTTTCTCTCCCTCTAGCTTTTTATGTAAATTTTTATTGTGAGTGTAGGCAATGTCTATGAGGAGTTCCGAGAGGAATAATAAAGTGCTCTTCAACTTAAGAAATTGAACAGTACCGATGTCTGTGAAGCCCCTTCCTCCCTCCGTCTCGTCCCCACAGGCAACCACTTTCCTGCATTTCATGTGAATCATTCTCTTGTTTTTCTCCATAGCGAGCTACCTCTCTTGATTTTCAACGTTTCCTTTATTACAAGCCAAATGCACAGATGTTCCCCAAAGCACAATGGATATTTTACAGCTCTAATATAAGATCAGAATTCTAAAGCCATAAAAATAGGCAGTTAGGCTTCCACATCAGCCTTGCATTTGCAGCCCGTTAGTCACTGACAACTCTCTTTGGTTCTGAGATGACACTGCTGCTGACCATTAAGAACTTGTTTTTTGGCAGTTCCACATCCTCTGATGATGTAAATTTATAAGAATAGTTCACTGCTTTGGGCCTTCTTTGTTTCTCTAAACTCGTTGTACTATTTTGGAGTCTGTATATTTTAATCGTACTATTGTTTTAAAACCAGAAAACAATAACAGCAAAACCAGACCTCCTCCCTTCCCAAGCATTCATTCACACTGCTCACAGGGACAAACACAAACATTTGTACTCAAGCATTGTCACTCGTAATTTCTATTCCCTGATGAGGACAAAAATCTGATTGGAACCATGGCAACAGGTTGCCTTGAGCATCAAATAGGTATTACTCGCATGCAATCTTGCTCACAAATTCTCTTTATAAGTGTTAGGAGAGGTGTGATCTTCTCCTAGAACTCACTAAATTAAAAAAGGTTGAAGAAAATCTAATAGTGTTTCCAGAAGTGCTTTTCTGGGGTCTGACAATATCAGACTACTGTTTCATATTTTTCCCCTGTCTCCACGAGGTGCAGGCGCAGCATGTGCATGTTGGAACAAGTGGCAGGTAAGGGGAGCATCGAGGCAGCGCCGGGGCGCGCAGGCAAGATCAACTCACGGCATTTGGGGGTTTTCCTCCGACTCTTCATATTGCAGCCTATTTAGTTTTGCTCCATCCTCCCTCTCTTTCTCCTTCCCTCCTTCCCTTCCTTCTTGTTTCTTCTTCCCTTCCTTCTTTCCTTCCTTCCTTTCCTCTTTCTTCTGTCCTTCCTCAAGGGAAAAAGCAGTGATGTACCCTCACTCATTTCCTGAGTTTATTTGATATCACAACCTTGGCTGTAAGGTTGAGACTTTGGCTTAAATGGTCTGTTTCTTTGTCATCTGTACTGATGCATCAGAGCTAAATATCCTCTGTGTGACAAGGAGGAAGAGGATGCTTCCCGAATACCTGCCATATGCTAGGAATGACACAGGGAACCGCCCTCACATTGTCTCACGGGTGCCTGCCTGTGATGTTCAGTTTACTGTCCCGGCTCCTCTGATGAGGAAAGAGATGCAGAGGGGCAGAGGAATGCACCCCAGCTCAAAGTTACTAAGCGGTACAGCCAAGATTCCCAAGGAGGCCTTTCTGACGCTGAGCTTGCCATTATAAAACTCGAAACTTGTGGAGGCAGCCTGTATACATCTTTCGTTCTCCAGGTGGTGGTGGAGGGGGGGCAAGTGCCAATGTCATCAGGCATTAGGACTTGCAAATATTGCATTACAGCCTGAGAAGCAGTCTGTGCCTGTTATTCCAGGTATATCTGTGCTCTGTGTGTGTGAGCGATGGGGTGGGCAGGGGGAGAGATGAGAAAAACAGAAAGATACATAATCATTTTTGAAGACTCATTTATTGAATTAATGCTATGCACTCAGCCCAGACTGCTTCTAACATCATGATGACATGGCTACCAGGTTTAGGAATCTTATACTTTCCTAGAACTGCAGGAGATCTCTCAACACATGTGATGTAAATGCTAATGAGCTTGTGAGGAAAACATTAGTTTCCACACCCAATGGAGTAAAGGTGATGTGCCAAGAAACTTTAAAGAAAATGCACAACTTTTTTTTTCTCCTGAATGTATACACTTTCAAAACACATTAAGGCAAAAAATATTTTGTGCTAAAAATATAGGTCAATGGACAGAACAAAGCCTAAAGGCCATTTGCTGAAGATTCCTGAGGTTCCATAATTTTGTGTGACAATCGGGGCAGAGGGGATGAGAGCACAACACACGCAGTCTGGCTGGGCCGCGGGCGAGAGTGGCCTGAGCCCAGAGCCCCCAGGTGGCGGTGAGTGAGTGTTTAACTTCACGGTCAGGTGAAAGGAGTTCAAACCGATCTACATCAGTTTAAAAGAGAAATGGAGTGTGAAGAGGAAACTCGTTTCTGATTAAATTTAGAATCAGGCTGAGGGCGCTGCTCTCTGCCACGTGGCAGGGGAAAGAAGGCAGCAGAAGACGGCACGCGGGACTGAGCACCCTGCATGCGCCACAAGTTTTAGGTCCTTTACATCATTTATGTTATTTGGTTCGAACACAGCACTGCAATTTAAATCACTAAAATTATTTTCCAGTGAGAAAAGCTAAGGCTCGGTGTCGTCCAGTCACACAGTCAAGGCCACGTGGTGAGTGAAAACACAGAAATTGTTCGCGATGGAATTTCTCCACACTGAGGTCCTCGCCCGGGTGAGAAGGAGCCAGAGCCCTGGGCTCTGGTCGCGGCTCCACCTGTTACCCGTGGTGTCACCTCTGGTAAGCCACGTTGCACTGGGGCGGGGCAGGGACTGGAGTGGAGAGGGACTGACTCCTGCTGTGCTCCCCAAGCCCACCCTTTGGCGGCCTCTCACCACACCCATACTTCTGTTTACATCTCTGTCCTAAAACTTGTGCTCTTGGCCACATCGCTCATTCTATTCTTTTCTTTGTAGTCTAGAAATTCTACCCTTGCTCCCACGACTTCTTCTCTAATTTGCGTTCTTTATTTCTTTCCCAAACTTTGCACGGATGTGTTCTGTTGTGTGCCTTTATGGTGTCCTGATTGTGAAATCTAGCAGGCCCTCCTCAGGTTCGATTTCGACTGGTTCCTCGCTGGCATTTCTTCTGAAACTCCCCTGTCTTGGGGACACGTCACCGTGCCCTCCTGACACGTCCATCTCTCTCTTATTTCCTTCTCCTTCTCTGGCTCTTCTATGCCAGACCCCTAAATGGTGGTGGCCCCCGGAGTCCGTCCTGGGCCTTCTCCTCTGGAAAGCTCTCCCTAGGTGGGCTCTTCTGTTTCTACTGCTTCAGCTACCAACTTAGCTCCAGCAACAGTGTGTGTGAAGCCTTTCCCATTCTGCCCAGGTGGCATCAGCCACTTCCCTTTTGGGGTGTCCACTGTCCCCTGGGTCTACCCACGACAACTTTGCACTTACTTCTTCACATGTTGCTCCCCATTACAAGGCTGTAAGCCCTTCAGAGGTAAAGGGTCTTAGTCATGTTCATTTTTCCAGTATCCGAGTCAGTGCCTTCCATGGACAGGTACTTAATAAATGTTTATTGAATAAATGAATGCAATAATTAATGGAGATTTCCTTCAGGTCCTAATTAAGACACTGCAGGCTGTCTTTGGGGATGTCTTGTAGGACTGAAAGAACAAAGAATGATTTTCAGAACCCTTGAGCTTCGGGATCAAGGTCACACGAGCCCCTCCTGTCCTGGGGCTGGAGGTGCTACCGCACCTGAGCCTGGGAAGACCTTTCACTTCTCTCACTCCCTGAATTGCTCTTATCAGATCTCCCCCTGTGCATTTCTGTGTTTGAAACCTTTTCACTCATTCTTCAAGGTCCAGTGCCCCCTCTGCCATCAAACTCTCTGGCCTTTTTGAATTTGAAATAAAAATCTCCTTCCGTGTTCCCAAAATATTTAAAAAATAAAATTTATTTCAAATAGTTTTTGTAGCAGCTTTTCTAGGTTGATTTTTTAAAAGAATATGTGAAATAGTGTTTTGTACTTACTTATTCAATCATTTATTCCAAACGTCTTTGTTAATATTTGTTTCCTATTTACCTCATAGAGGATATTTTAGATTTTTTTTGCCTTGAATTTTGACTCCGCGTTTTAGCTAAAAAAAATCTGGAAGTGCCTGCCTTCTTTAAAGGCTACATGCTGGAAACTCCCACTTTTCACCCTACAGTGGAAAACTTCATGCCACATAGAATTGTCCAAGCATCTGAGTTGATAATATTGTGAAGGTTTAAAAAGTTTTGGAGCTTTGGAGTCTCTTTAGTCTCATGGACTCTCAGACTATTTCTACAGCTGAGTATAAGCTGTAGAAATTGAAGATCACAAATGAAAGTGCTGACAAAACCTCAGCCAGGCAGAGCTCAGCGGGCCTGTCCCTCTGCAATCAGCAGCTCATTGTGAGTTGTGAAGAGTGAATCTCCATGTGATTTTGTGCTAACGAACGTTCACATACCAACTGAGTCAGCGGCTCCCTCCCAGCCCGCTGGCATCTGGCTCTGACGGTGTGCGGGGCTTGTCTCTCTCTCTCTCTCTTCCGCATGTGCACCCGCCTAGGTATGGGCACGACACTGAACAACAACAACAACAAAACCTTCCTTGAATCATTCAACAGAAAATGATCCCGGTTCTTTCGTCCTGCTGAGTCACCAAGAAAATATTACCTTAAATGTCTGAGGAATGCTTTAAACTCAGCGTAACTCGAATGTGATGAATAAATGCAAAATATATTTCTGTGCTGGAATGTACACTATATGATGTGAAAGCTATTTAAGAGGTTGTGGGAGCTTCCCTCACCCACCCACACACTCATCCAATCAGAATTAATCATATAATGATCTGTGGCTTCTTATGGGGAAAAAAATTTATTTGGGAAAATACTCTAGTATTTTGAATTTTTTATTAAATTGACCTCACCCGTCTTCCCTTTTGCCCTGCTCAGCAAGCATTTTGATTGCCATTCACAGTGGTCATTTTCAGTGTTTAGAAATAATAAGCATCGTCTATTGATAGTCAAAGCAAACATCGGCTCTAAGTTTGGCCACTGGCTACAGGTCGAGTAAACAGAAACACGGGTTTCTGTTTCCTTTAAGGTATGAAGTGCTAAATCACCACTGAAATTTGGGGAGGTGAGAGGTCGGCAAACAAAGAAGCCATGAGAAAGGCAAGGAGCAGCAAGGGTCTGGGGCGCTGTTTATTGCAGACAGACCTTTTTGAGACCTCGCCCCGTTGCAAACAGGGTTGAACCAACCACTCTGGACCTTTCTCCAGGTCTCTTCTCTCCATTGCCATTGCACATGCAATTAATCACACTGTCTGTCCCCCACATACGTGACCCCATTCATCACCCTGTGCCTGGACACACACATGTGCTCACTTAGACCCTGGAGAGGAGCAGAGAGAGGAGAGAGAAGGACTACTGAGTGGAAAAATACAAAGATTTGTGCTTGATTATTGGAGATAATTAAGTAGAACCTAAAAATAGTCAGGCCCCTTATTTCATATTATGTTCAAAATGATTCAAATTCAAAGCTATTCACAGCTGTGCTGGGGGCTGGTAAACATACAGAGTTGATTTCAAGCACTTAAATCAATGATAGACAGATGAAGCATCTTTCTGTTCTTCTAAGTATAACTTGGGGTGGTACCAAGACTCAGAGACTATTGAATGTGAAGTAAAGAGGTCAATGACATCGTCACCCCCATGACGCTCCTTATTTATTCTGCCAATACTTTTAAATAAAGTGGAGCTATATGGCCAGCATGTCAGGTGAGTTTTGTGATTTTTCTCCTTACAAAGCTGTTGGTGATGAGTCTTTAAAACTGAACTCCATATGAGTATTGATTAAGCAGACTAATGGTTTACTATTTTATTGATCAATTTACTGATCCCCAAGTATCTCCAAGTACTGAACAATGCACAAACACAGACTCAAAATAAGAAATACAAGAAAATAGGTTGTGGTACATTTAAAAGTATATAAGCAAGGATTTGCCCTGCTACTACTGGAGAGCTCTTTCAAGTGTTAGGAATACATCTAATTATGTGCTGTAAACCTGCAGTCCACAGGGTACCAGTCCGTGGTCTGTTAGGAACCAGGCCACGCGGCCAGAGGTGAGCGGCAGCGCGTGGGCCTCATCTGTATTTACAGCCGCTGCCATTGCTCGCATCACCGCCTGAGCTCCGCCTCCTGCCAGATCGGTGGTGGTATTAGATTCTGCATTATGGTGAGCTGTAAGACTATTTCATTATATATTACGATGTAATAATAATACAAATAAAATGCACAATAAGTGTACTGTGCTTGAATCATCTTGAAACCATCACCCCCTGCCCCCGGGTCTGTGGAAAAATTGTCTTCCGTGGAACTGGTCCCTGGTGCCAAAAAGGCTGGGGACCACTGCTGTAAATAACGGCAACAATTCCGCTGCTCTGAGGAGGCTGCTATCACCAGCATCCCCACTCCGGTTTTGTTCACGTCGCTGTCTTTTCCTTACAGAACATCCTTTTTCCTGTCACTTCATCATGACAAGGTGCTAGGCATCGTTCATGACCCAGCTTAAAGGCCACCTTTTCACAAACCTTCCCTGATTCCACAATCCCCGATGTTCCCCTTGAACACCGTAGCATGGCACTTCCACTTGCCCTGTATCATTTTCCATGTGAGATCACTCTCAGTCGCCAAAGGACCTCAGAACGACCACCACTAGGACACAGCAAATTGCCTTATAAGGATTTTTTGGTCTTTCTTTTCCCCTCGAGGAAAGGGGCTCTACCATTTGCTTTCATATCAGTGTTGCCTAACATAGGCCTTTGCCACGTGCCAAGCACCCATTCTTTTTTCTGTTCAACCGATACCCAGGACTGCCCACTGTGTGCTGACTGCAGTGGTCCCGCTGGCCAGAAAGGAACGTGTGGCAGCCTTGCATGCTGGCATCGTCACTGCCACCACCTTGTCTGTGCAGCGTCTGCCGAGTTTGCCAGCACTGCAAAGGTGGACATGCTGTCTTTCTTTTATCCCCGTAGGGCTTGGCACTGTTATTGGATGAATTTAATATATTTAGAAAGCAAAAAAAAAAAAAAAAATCACGACTGACTGAGGGTAGAGGCTGCCGTTTAATAATTTTTGTAAGGTTTGGCTCTTCACAATTTCTCTTTGGGCAGACTTTTGTTAAGTGTTTTGAGGAACTTATGTCTGCTTCCCTTACAATTTTGGTTCAAATCGAGTCTCTGAGGGAGACTGCTCTGAAAATTTTGTTTCATCAATAATGAACTATGGCTACTTAATAGAATGGACTTTATAAAGTTTATAAAGGTGAATGCAATAAAGTAACAATGGAAGAAATTAGGACACTTCTTAGAATTATGCCCTTTATATTCAGGTGGGGCATTGTTAAGAGCTCTTCCCTAAATCTCGAGAGATCTGCCCATTCTCAGCTTTTGTTACATTAATTGCCCTCACTGACTTCCTGTGCATTTGGATCAGAAACTGGAGACGTTGCAGAATTATTCTTAGAAAATGTACCTTAAAATGACCAATTTGACATAATCAAAAACCCTCAAACCATGCTTGTCCTTGAATCCAGCAATTTCACTTTTAGGTATTTATCTTTGAGAAATAATTAAGGGAAAGATTTAGCTCATAATGTGTTTATCATAGCATCTTATATTACAGCAAATACAGATGGTAACTTATGATTTCTGAAATAGGAAATTACTTGAAAAGAAAAGGATAATACATATGTTGCTATATTATGTAGTTATTAAAAATGATGTCAAATTATATATATTTTCATGGACATATGTTCATGATATATTATGAAGGAGGTTACAAATAATATCTACATAGCGATTCCATTTTAATGTAATATACATTAAAATATGGAAGAAGTCTATAAAGACAAGCAACAAAATGTAATTCCTAACTATTTCTTAGTGGCAGAATTTTGATTTCTGAGTAGCAGGAAGGTGATTTATATTTTCTCCTTTGTGCATATTTGTGTTTTCTATTTTATCTTCAATAGCATGTGTAATAAGGAATAAAAAGTTGATATTTTAATAATTCCAAATATGTAGAAGTTTTACAAATCCAATATTTGGAGGATGAGAACTTATGTCTTTTCATCGTTATAAAATAACACTGTGATTTTGCACAGAAAAACTTGTCCACAGTCTATACTGTCTAGGCCAATTGAGACACCAATAAAAAATAAAATAGCTTCTGAGCATGGTAAATGTATGTCAGTATCCTTTACTCAAATACTTTTGGGTCCTTCTGTGTTATAAGCTCTTTTCTACGCTCCTTGCTTTCGCATAGCTTGTCCTCTAGCAGAGGAGTCAGAGAAAAAAATAATAATACATATGAATGAACAAGAGTTAAAATGGCCAAGGAGAAAATGCCGAGTAAGGAGGCAGGCAGAGTCTGCAGGTGGGGGAAGGGCTGTGTGTTTTAGAAGCGATGTTTGATCTCAGTCCTGAATGAAGGCAGATGGGCTACGTAAAGGTCTGGGGGACAGCAGGACAAAGGACCAGCAAACGCAAAGTCCCCAATGCGGAGGCAGACACGGTGTGTCTAGGAAACAGAGGATGGTTGGTGCTGCCCGACCTGGGCAAGCCATGGGGAGAGTGGAGGGATGCTCAGGCGCCAGAGCAGGGGGCCTTGGGATTTGTCCTTCCTCAAAGTTTGTACTTCATTTAATGACAATGAGGCATCATCACAGAGGTTTAAAGAGAGAAGTAGAGTGATGGGAAGGTGACTGTAGCTGCCGTGTGGCCAGTGGACTATATGGAGGCAGGGACAGAGAGCCACCAGCGCCCCGGAGAAGGCGAGCTGGGCTGTGGCGTGGACCAGGGCGTTATCAGTGGAGGTGGGAAAGGGTGGTCAGATTCGGGATGTTTCGAAGGTGGAGCAGACAGGACTTGCTGATGGACTGGATCAGTGGATCAGGCGATGAGGAAAAAGAAGAGTCAAGGACACCTTTGGTAATAGCTTGATCATTATCAAGAGATGCAAATTAAAATCATACCGAGATACTACCCAAAGCTAAAATTAAGAGGACTCATCATGCCCAATTTTGGACGGGACTTGGGGTGATCTCAATACTCACACACTGCAGGTGGGAATGTAAATTGGAACCACCGCTTTGGAAAACACTTTGGCATTATCTACTAAAGTTCAGCATGCCTGTCTGTGCACTGTGACTCAGCAATTCCACTCCTAGGTCTTAGCCCACCAGGAATAAGTATACGTGTGTACAAAAGACATAGGAAAAAACATCCACAGTAACATTATCATAATATCCCCAAACTGAAAACAACCCAAGTGTCCATCAATAACCATAGAATGGATTAATGAAGTGAGGTGTATTCTTACAATGAATTATTGTAGAGCAATAAAAAGAATGTGTTACAGCTATGTGGAACTGTATCTCGTAAGCATAATGCCAAACAAAAGAATCCAGAAAGACACACCACACACACACACACACACACACAAAATAATGTATGATCTCTTTTGTATAAAGCTCAAAAACCTGCAAAACTGATGTTTATCACAGTAGTGATCACACTTGGGAAGAACGTAGAACACACTGGTTAAGATGGATAAGAGCAGAGTTTCTGTGATGCTGCCATGGTGGTATTTTCTTATAACTGGGTACATGCATGTGTGCTAGACTTTAAAACTAACGTTTAAAAATTATAAAACAGAAGCAGATCTAGAGGATGGGAAGCGAGGAAGAGGAGACAGAGGATAAGACAAATCTTTCAAGGAGTTTGTCTGCAAAGAGCAAGAAAGTGACGTGGTGGCAGGTGATGTGGGTCTGTCATTTTTCCTTACTACGGCATGTTTGCTCATGTGACGATGGTGACAGTACAGCAGTAAGGACAAATTGATAATGCAGAACAGGGAGAGAGAGGACAATTTCATGAACGAAGTGCTGGAGCAGGTGAGAAGGGGTGTCCTCCAGTGCGAACGAGGAGAGAGAACTCAGGCAGGAGCACGTGCGTGGAGGAGAGGCAGGATACACAGGTGCAAAGCGGAGACCCTGGCAGATACAGTGGTGGAGAAATAAGGTAGCTCTTGTTTTATTGCTTCTGTTTTCTCACTGGAATAAGGAGTGAGGCCAATAGTTAAAAATAATGGAGGCAGACCTTTGGAAGTATGAGGACACGGGAGAAAGGAGGAAACAGTCTATCTTGGATCAGGAAAGTGAATCTCAAGGGGGAAAAGGGAGGCATGTTGGAGGACAATGAGTGACTGCTTGAGGTCTGTGGTCATACATGTAAGGAAAGACATGCGGTTGCCAGATTTGGTTGCTTGGACATTTCATGACACAACCTCCATGATCTAGAGCTCATGCATGTGTTTGGTACCATAGTCTTTCAGCCTTTCACCTCCAGCTGTTGCTTGGAAATAGCTTTAACAAGCTTGATTGTCAAGTTTCTCAGCTGGAAGTGGGTGAAAGAAGCAAAAGAGAATGGGGAGCACGTGCCGGTTCCCACCGCCCTGGGAAGTGGGGCTGGCAGGGAGCTCTGCAGACCACATTTCCTAGACCCCCGGAGGGCTGGCTGCCTGGTAGCTGCTGCCAGTAGGTGGCCCTGGCAGGAACTTGGAAGGTGAAGGAGAGAATAGATTTTTTTCTGGCTTCTGGCTCAGACCAGCATCCTATTATTACTGGACCTGCAAACCTCCTGCCTCCAGCTGAGGCTGCTTTTGACACTCCTGGCACCAGCTGGCCATGGCCTGGGGGAGGGAGCAAAGGCTGGGCCCTGTGCCCTTGGCAGCCAGAATGTTCCAGGTGTGCGTTGATCCCTCACAGCCTGGCTCGCTTCATAGTAGTCCCAGCAGGTGCGAGGCTGGGCCCCTAAGCCCCTCTTCCTTTGTTCCTCTGGCCCTGAGGGTAGGAGCCTCTTCCTTCAGTTACAAATCTTTTGATTTAATGAGCATCTGCTTTTCATCCTCTCGGCCTCCTGGCACGTATTCAGTCCTTTCTTTGATCGAAATCCCTTCTTTTTGAAACACCTAACATGTTCCACTTTCCTGATCTACTTGACACATCATCACTAAAAGCAAAACCCAGCAGCCAGTGGTCTGAGATACAACAGCTGAACCCACTGTGGGATGGTGCAGCACACGGCATGCCATGGCGGGGCAGGGGCAGTCCCCGTGGTCCATGACATTCTAGGGCAGCCAGAACCTCCTCCCCGGGGTCCTGGTGGCTTTGAGGCTACATCGACATGATGAGAAACACACCACCTTGCCCTGGTCCGACTGGATTTTCCCAAAGCTGTCAATGTAGATTTCATAGAAACAACTGTCTTTTCACACGCATATTTCATCAGTTTATATGCTAATTAAACTAACTAAATTAAATAACTTGCTAATTAAACTAGGTAATGCCAAACTAAGTCTACAATAAAAAGGACATTAAAATAAACGGGTTCAGAAACTCGAGTTGACTCTTGTTGAGTGTTCAGCTCAACTGAAGGCTCTCCTGTCGGTGGACTAAAAGTAACCTACTTGGCATGAATATTCAATGTACTAAGGGCATTGGGAAGAACATTCTAGAGAGGAAAGAGGGTGCTGGTTAACCAGAGCTGGGGAGAACAGCTCTTGCTGTATGAGTCTTACGCTAACGAGCAGCCTCCCTGGGAGGGGTGGACCCTGTGGAGGATGTGGTGAGCACAGGTGGCTGTGAGTAGAGGCCGCATGTCACGTAGGGCGATGAGCCACCTGTCCGGCCAGAACCGTCTGCTTCATGCATCAGAATTGTTCCGGCAGAGGATGTGCGGCCCCGACTCGAGGAAGCCACGCTAGATAGACATGCTTCGAGGGCTGCTCTCATTTTGTATTATTCCATCTAGAAAATGTAACTGCTCAGTCTGGAATTCACCCAGATAAATGAGCTGTTTTTAAATATGTTTTGTCATGTTGTTTATAATGTCACATTGTAAACTTTTAGTAAAATGTGAACATTTTTAGGACGAATTTTGCTCAGAGCTTCACACACCATCATGCACACAATAGACATTCAATAAATGTGTTAATTAACGAACTAAAATAGCAACTGCAAAGCAGACAGATCTCAAGGGACTAGGACCGCAGTCCCACTCACAGACTGGCACTCTCGCCTGCGCCTTCCTCCTCGGCAGAATCCAGAGGTGGAGCCCGGCACGTTCAGAAGACAGTGGCAAGTGGCAGAGGAGGGACTCTGGCATGGGTGGCCAGGTTCTCCTCTAACCCGACCCAAGGAAAGGTGGCCGGGGCCCATGTCTTCCTGCTTGACGACGAAACCCAATGATTGAGTTCTAGCCCATGCTCACAGGATAGGACAAATGAGGTGGTTTTCACAGTTCAGGGATTTCTTAGTTGCCCCAGTTGGCAGGGGACAGTGCCTGCCGGATGTGTGAGGACGGCCCTGTCACTCTGGGCTTCCCCCGGAGCCTCACAGGATGCAGGACCGGAGAAGAATAATTAGAACCTTCTTCCAGCCTGCATTTCCTCTCTTCCTTTCACAATGTATTCAGGAAGAACCATTGGCAAAAGGGGCAACACATGCCGATTTGGGAATATGAAGAAATGAGAAGTAGGTGTAGGTGTTTCTTCCTGCTCGGCAAAGCTTTTTCCTGGGCACACGACCTGTGGGAAGGCACTTGTTGGTAACGCACCCAGCACACTCCAGCTAAATAAACTTACAGTATAAAAAGAGATTTCCCAGTAGCAACAGGTAAAGGTAGAAATGGGAAAAGTGGACACGTTTGGGTGGGTAGATTGGCACCCACTCGATCGATCCGGAGAAGGCCTGATTTTTGTTTGTTTGCTTTACCTAGGTGGTTCCTCTATAAGGAAGCATAATTTCTGCACGAGGGCTCCCCTGTGCAGCCAGGTGACTGTGCCGCACGCAGCCTGGGCTACGGTTTGCATGCACTCATGTGAACGTCACTGCTACCTGTATGTGTTCCCAGCGCTGCCTTTGACCTCAGGGAGCACCAGGCAATGCTGTGTTGCCAGGAAAGGCCTGTGCACAGTCGTACATAAGTCAGTGTCTTCTCTGCCAACTACGGGAGGCTGGGTCTATGCAACCAAAACAGAGTATTCACAGAATCACAATTACAAAACCAAAAGCAACTTCAGAGATCCTCTAGCCCAGTCTGCTCATTTTACAGGTTCTCAGGTCATTCAAAGGCCAGGTGGATAACTCTGACCATTAACCTTCTCCCTTTGCTTGTGCCGCTTAGATAGAATCAAAGCTCTGAAACTGAGTGGCTTGTCCTAAGCCCTGTTTTTCACAGTCACAAGACTTTTTAGCTTGTCTGCCCTCTACCATTTCAGACTTCAAATGTCTGACCTGTTCCACCCGGATGGCTTCTCCTGCTGACCTGCCCGGTTTCGTTTTCCCCAGGTCCTTTCTCAGTCACATAGGAGTGAGCCTGAGGTTTCTTTCTCCTGGTCCACGCCCTGTCTGTCAAACGACCTGACCATTCTCTCTTCACAGTGTTTCTGCACTTCCTTTCTAGCACAGAGCTCTTAATTCGGGTTTTATGACCTCAAATCTGGACTATTCTTCCTGTTTTCACATGCTATCAAATTTTCACCTGCTATTTCCCTGCTCTAAAAATCAGGTCCCATCTGAGATCTATGCAGTCAGAATCTGCATTTTGGTAAGATTTCCGGTAGGTGTTATGCACATTAAAGTCTGAGAAGCCCTATGCTATGTGCTATGGGTCTTTCCAAACACTTTGTATGCATTTTATCATTTCAGCATTATAATCCTGTGACTCAGACACTCATTATCCTCCAGTGCACATGGGCAAGTTGAGGCTGAGCCGCAGTAGGTAAGTTGCCTGAAGTCGCAGGCTGAAGTTCAGGACACTACGAGGAAATACTAATGCGAGAATAAAAACACGAGTGGCAGTCAGGAAGTTCACTGGGGAACTTAAGCTGAATTCCAGAGGAAGAGTAAGAATGAGCCAGACTAAAGGAAAAGGGGTGGGGATATTCTGGAGAGGTTAACAGCATGTGCAAACGCCCTGAGGTGTGGAAGAAATGGGAATATTTCCAGAAGAGAGAGGAGGGCAGTGTGGATGTAGAGTGGGACTAATGAGGAGAAGGCAGTGATATAAAGGCCCTTGTATCTTGCTCAGGAATCTTGCCTTAAATTTCGGTGTGTGCTAAGGGGAACATTGAGGGCTTTAAGTATGTTTGGGGAGTAAACAGAGTCCAAGTGGCCTCTCAGATCACCACAAGGAGAATGGCGTGGGAAGAGCAGGACAAGATGAAGCGGCGGGATGGCTGCAGGGCCCTGGCGGGAGTCGGGGCAATTTGACCAGGGAGCGTGGTAGGAATGAGGAGAAATGGTTTGTGTTTGCTTGGAAATAGAACTGACAGACCTTGGACCACATGGTAAGCATCTTTGCCGCCAAGAGCAGCATCCACTGCATGGAGACTAATAGGAGTGCCGTGGTCCATCTCTGCTTGTCAAGCGGAGTCTTCCTCCTTCCATCCTTCCTTCCATCATTCCTTTCATCACTCCTTCCGTCCCTCCTTCCTTCCTGCCTTCCTTCCTCTTTCTCAAGCCCTCCTCCCCTTGTTCTCACCCTCTCTCCTGGCGGGAAATGGGATTGGAAAACGAGTGAACTGCAGATTCTCTGGCCACACAGGGCACACTCCCATCCTTTGCTGCTGCAGCTGTGCGTGCAATCGGACCTCCCTGAGTGCATCTTACGCTCCAGAGATAGCGGGTCCTGGGGAAATCCCAGGTCCAGTGAAAAGCAGCTAGTGCCCTACGATATGTCCAACGTGACAACGTGGAGAGAAACTGGATGGTTAGGTTCGAGGCACAGCTCTGCCCTCATTCCTGGTCTTGGAACAGAAGCCAAACTGTCCTTCCTGGGCCAGTACAAACTGAGGAACAATTATGCTCCAACAGTTCTCCCCTAAGCCTGTCACCTCCAGCACAAGGCGGCATGTCTGACTTAATGACTCGATAAGGAAAGAGAGCTGAGAAAGGATTTTCACAGCTAACAGTGTTTTAGGGCTAGCCGACTTCCGTAAAGAGGGAACGGTTTTTAGCATCAGTTTTAAAATGTCATATATCTTGTTTGATTTTCTTATTGTTTTAAAAATAGTGTCCTTCAGAGGGGTAGACAGTTGAAATTGGGTTAACAAAGCAATTTTCCTTCTACCCCAAAAAGTGGTAATTTTAGACACAGTCACATACAGAATGACTTGCAGACTTAGGGCCATTCTCTACCTGCTAAATAAGAACATGTTAGGGATTTTAATTCAGAGCTGTTTTCAATACTTCACAGGTTTCATGCCTACTGATTATTTGCATTCATAGCAGAAAGCTGTGTTTTTACATTTAAATCCCAAGGATTTTTTACCACTAAAGATGTATGAAAATATATGTCAGACTAGGTTCTTTTATCACATTTATTTTTCTTTTCCTAGAGGGGAAAAGCTCTGTTCTTATAACTCACTTCAATTTAATTTATAAGCCAGTTCATTGTAAGTGGGATTATCTAGCAGCAGAGGGGTATTTAGAAGCTCTTACCCTGAAGATAGGTTTCTCTTCAAAAAAAAAAAAAAAAACAGATCATGTTGCCTTGCTGGTCTCATTTGCTGTCAGGTGATTTCACTCTTTGGTCTCGTAACACAACCTTCTATCCACCTCCCATGTTAAAAAAAATACCATCATTAAGATCAACCTAGTGGCCTTATTCCTCATCTTGTGCTCAATGCCTTCCTTCAATCCTGGTGCTCTTTGGATCCGCTTGTATTTTGACCACCTTTGGAGTAACATAGAACATAGTCTCCCTACGGCGTTCTGGAATTGACAGCAAGGCTTGCCTTGGCCGGGGATGAGGTCTGGCATGCACAGCCTGTAGCACGCATGATGTAAACGTGTCAAGCTTAGTCGATAAGCTGGGGACATCAGGTATCAGGGAAGAGCCACAACTTAAAAAAACCAAAAATATTGGTTGCTATGTTTAGCATGAATAATCTGACGAAGACCAAGGGTTGCCCTTCCCTCATTGTTTTTCTGCACAATTTTACATAAAGCTCTCAAACTGGAAAGGTGATCTCATTTTCTTAGACTCTCTCTTATTTTTTCTCCTCTATCTCCATCATTTTTGGAAGAAAAACTTCTCTATAATTTTCTAAATCTTTTAGAAAACTAGTAGAGAAACTATTTTACTCTACTAGAAACTAGTAGAAAACTAGTCTTTTAGAAAACTAGTAGCAAACTACTGTGGCCCAGTAACCTTGAGCTGCAGGAAGGCGACTTGCCGGTCTGCACACCCGCTCCTGGGGTTTCCTGTCCTGGAGAGCTCCCGATCGTGACTGTTCCAAGGAATTGCCTCGTTGCTCTGGAGATAAGCACCAGATTCTTTGACAGAGATTTCGTTTGATGCTGCCTTTTAATTTCGTTTGTATCTTTGTTTGCAGACCATTTCCTAAAGCATAAAGCTGGCACTGAATGCCTATTGGGCATTCATTGATTCAAGGATAGAATAGGGCTGTCAAGGAGTTTGGACCTCATCCAATTTAATTTGCGATCTTTACATTCAAGAAAACTGGGGCCTGAGAGATTAAGTGGCTTGTACAAGGTTTTGCAGTGAGGTAGTGAGATCACCAGAGCCAGAGCCCCCACATACCCGGTCTGTAACCGCTAATCCCCCCTAACCACGGTCATCCACGACTTACACAGCCTCCCTCCTTCTCTGTGCTTTTCTCTTCTCTTTCCTTGCAAAGATACCACTTACCCTTTCTTCCAATTTTTTCTCTAGCCCTTCAGAAGCACACACCAGGGATCTCTTTTGCCCTCTTCTCAAACTTCTTGGACCAAAGCTATTCTAGTATGCAGCCAGGGTTGGGCCAGGAACGTACGAATAAACGGGCTACTGGCTACCAGCACACCTTGTCTCTCTCTTTTCCTATGCAGGTAACATGCACCCTGACCCTCTCCTCCAAATTAAAGCACTCAGCCTAAGCTAAAGCGCTCCTTGCGATAAAAAGGTGTAAGGACATTGAGGAGATTCCCCAGACCAACCCCGTCTCAGCTGGAGCATGACCCAGAACATGGCAGCAGCGTGTGTGCTCACAGGGGGACTCACAGAGGGCTCGGCTGAGATTCAGACAAAACTAGCACATTACAGTATGGTAACCAGGTAACATAAGGAAACGCTTTATGTAGACTTGGCCTCTTATCCATCACCCATCCCCGTTTATTCACCTCTCTACCGGCCAGTCTGTGGCCTCTTCTTGCCACCTTGTTCTAGAAAGGGTTTGAGCAGCAGGCCCTAAGGAAACATCTGGGCAGCTCTGTTATAAATGGAATTGTCTTACTGATGAGATCATCCGACAAAAGAAAATACAAAAATATTAATCTGATCATAATATTCATTTTATAAAACTTCAAAGTACATAAGCATGTATTATTAAATATTGACAACATTTTTCCCATATGACCTTCTTTCTTTAAATATTGAGGTGATCCCTACCATTTCCTTTTAGTCTCTCTCTCTCTCCATTTCTTAATGTTTAAAGGAAACGGTAGGGATTATATATATGTATAAATATAAAATGTATATATATACTAGGGTACCTATATCAGAGAGACAGCTATTGTTCTCTTTGTAACTTTTGGGAATTCCTTTATCATAAAAACCAGAAAGCCTCAGATAACTGACACTATTCACATATTGACCAAGTGTAAAATTATAAAGATTTTTTTCCTACTAAAACAAGTGGCAGTGAAGAAAATATGCATCATTCACAAATCACATGTAAAACAGAAGACATATAACAGGCCTGTGTGGACAAAGTGCATTAGAGCAGTTCCTTGGATTGTGACAAAAATAGCCAGTGAATCTTCCCCCAAATTCAGAAACCAAATTGCAAGCCCTTACCTTGGAGGGCCTGCAAGCTGTGAGTCTGGACGATAATGCAGAGCTGCAGGACCAGCTGCGGAGCACTTTCCAGAAAGGTGGCTAGCAAGTGCAGCATGCTCACATCGGCATACTCATACACCATTTTCCAGTAAAACCTCCATCTGTCATTCTCCCCGCTCTGTCGGCTTCGAATGCCTAAGTATATTGTGTGGAAATATCTAGAAAGAAAACATGGAAAAGAAAGAGATGAGTGATAGTTTATAATTCAAGCTCTGGGGTTGCTTTTCTTTTCTGCGAGCCACCCTATGCAAGCATGCACATGGAATAATTACCTTGGTGGCTATGGTTTAAAGCCCCAAGTTAACTGTTTAAGAGTACCCTCGTCCTTACATGCTCACTTTGAGAAGTCACTGAATTTTAGTCTTCATCAAAGGCATTCCACTGAATTGCAATATGAAGAAGAATACGGTGAAAAGTGGTTGCAACTTAGGTGGAGAAAGGATTTGTTACTTTAAAAATCTATATACATCCTTTCTTGTCAGTTCCTCTATGCGCCCAATAGCATTCATGAGGTGGATTTCTCCTAGGACACAGTGCAAGTCTGAAGTAGTAAAATGTGTGTGCATGTAAACCTGCCTTGTGTCTTAAAAAAAAGCACTTCTTGTTATCGAAAATGTCAAACATATACAAAAGGAGAAAAAAATGGAATAATGAATCCACTATACCCTTTACCCAGACTAAGTATAGTTGACCTTTGAGGAACACAGGAGTTAGGGGTGCCGACCCCCATGCAGTCGAAAATCTGTGTATAACTTTGACTGCATAAAAACTTAACTACTAATAGCCTATTATTGACTGGATGCCTTACTGATAATGTCATCAATATAATCAGTCAATGAACTGTATGTTATGTGTATTATATACTGTATTCTTACAGCAAATTAAGCTAGAGAAAAGAAAGTGTTATTAAGAAAATCATAAGGAAGAGAAAATACTGTATTTTTACTATGCCTTAAGTGGAAGTGGATCATCATAAAGGTCTTCATCCTCGTCTTCATGTCGAGTGGGCTGAGGAGGAGGAGGAGGGGGAGGAAGAGGAGTGTTTGGTCTTGTTGTCTCTGGTCAGGGGGAAGAGGCAGACTACGTGGACTCACAGTTCAAACTCGTGTTGTTGAAGGCTCGACTGCAGTTACCAATATATTGCCAACCTTTTTCATTTATTCTTCCACCTACTCCCCACCACCAGGTTATTTTGAAGCAAACTGCAGGCATCACATTATTTTATCAGTAAATATTTTTTTTTTTTTTTTTTTTGAGACAGAGTCTCACTCTCTTGCCTGGGGCGAGTGCCGTGGTGTCAGCCTAGCTCACAGCAACCTCAAACTCCTGGGCTCAAGCGATCCTCCTGCCTCAGACTCCCGAGTAGCTGGGACTACAGGCATGCGCCGCCATGCCTGGCTAATTTTTTCTACACATTTTTAGTTGTCTGATTAATTTCTTTCTATTTTTGGTAGAGACGGGGTCTTGCTCTTGCTCAGGCTGGTCTCGAACTCCTGAGCTCAAACAATCCGCCCGCCTCGGCCTCCCAGAGTGCTAGGATTACAGGTGTGAGCCACCGCGCCCGGCCAGTAAATATTTTATTAAAAATAATTTTAAAACCAACACCATTACCACACTTATAAATAATGACAATAATCTGTTATATTACCAAATACTCAATGTTCATATTTTCCTGCTTATCATAATTTTTTAGTAGTTTGTTTGAAATGCAACTCAAACAGGGTCCACACATGATGACTACTTAATATATATCTTAAGTCTCTTTTACACTATGAATTCTCCTTCCATTTGCTTTTTATTTCTCGCATGCTTTTCATTGTCTTGATTCTAATGATTGCATTTGCCTGGTGTGGTTAAGGCATCTATCCTCTGTGTTTTCTGCAAAGGATAGATGGGTAGTTAGTGTTAGAATTTTGATCAGAGTCAAGTTTGATCGTTTTGGGTGGGTGATGTGTACTATCATTGGTAGGTACATGATGGTTTGTTGTTCTCTTTTATGATGTTATCCTTCGTTGATGATATTGCAATCAGAGTTGCAAAATGGTGACATTCTGAGTCGATCATCTTTCTGTATTTATTAGCTGGAACACTTCTCCAGCTCCTTAGTCAATGTCTGTACAATATTTGCTTGTTCGAAGCTTGTTCTCTAGCAGATCCCTCGAGAAAGGGATACTATTCTCTGAGTCCTTACATATTTGTAACAGGATGTGGTTATCAGTGCACTGGGTGGGGATAAGGTTCCTTTGGTTACACAGACCATAAAGTTTCACAGTTTTTAGTTGGAAGTTGGTGCTCACTTCAAAAGTCTGTGAATTAACTGAATTTACCCGATGCAAAGACTTTACATACAGCAAGGAAATGCAAGAGCAAAAAAGCCCAGGCAACCTT
Organism: Indri indri; assembly: GCA_004363605.1. Lineage (NCBI taxonomy): Eukaryota > Metazoa > Chordata > Mammalia > Primates > Indriidae > Indri > Indri indri. The sequence goes on along the minus strand of RJWJ010001836.1, from coordinate 47,216 downwards.
TTCACTGAAAGGTCAGGTTGGATGGATGTAGAATATTGTATTATATATTCCATCCAAGATCCAAATCTGCAATTTATTTATTTGAGCATTTTAAATCTGCCACTTCATTGTTTACTGGCATGAAGTGCTGTCATGGAAAAGTCTGATAGAAATCTAATATTCTTTCTCTTATAAGGTACTTAACCATTTTGCTTGGGTGCCCAAAGAATATTTTGTTTCTTTTTAAAGACCTATAGTTTTATTAAAAAACAGCATCTTGATATTGGCTGTTCTGTATCATTTTTTTGAGGAATGTGATATACCTCTTCACTATATAGCTTCCAGTTTAATATGTGGTTTTAAGTTTTCTCGAATGATAGTGTTCAGTATTTTCTTTCTAACCCATTGCTTTGGTTTTCTTCTTTAAGGACTTATTTATGATAGATGTTGTATCTTCTTTATCTTCTTGTCTATCAGTATCTCTCAAATCCTTTAATCTTAAATTTATTTATTTATTTGTTTTTTGAGACAGGCTCTCACTCTGTCACTCTGCCGGGATAAAGTGCAGTGGCATCATCATAGTTCACTGCAGCCTCACACTGCTGGGCTCAAGCGATCCTCCTGCTTCCCCAGTAGCGGGGACTACAGGCACGTGCCACCACATCCTGCTAAGTTTGCTTTTTCTTTTGCAGAGATGGAGTCACGCTATGTTGCTCAGACAGATCTTGGACTCCTGGCCTCAAGTGATCCTCCCGCCTCAGCCTTTGAAAAATGCTGGGATTATAGGCGTAAGCCACATGACTGACCCTCAAATTTCTTTTTGATTGAAAAATCTTTCCTCTTTTCTGTCTTCTATTTATCTTCTAACTATGGTGTTTGAATAGGGTCACATTGCTTTTAATTGACTTTTTATTTCTGACCTGTTTTTTTCTTTTAATTAGAATTCTATACTGAGTCCTATCATCCTCCTTGTCAAATATTACTTTTTTCTACTCATTTTTAAAAATTTTTTCTAATTCTGATTTATATTGTTTTTTCATAGCTTTTATAATTTTAACACTTTCAGCTCATTTTGAAATATTTGCTTGTGGTTTCCATCTGTTTTGTGCATGTGTTTTTCTGTATGTTTTCGTTGTCTGTAGCAATATCATTAGTTTTCTTATTCTCTTTTCCTTACAATAATTTGATCCTTTTCTTGCTGTTGAGTTTTTTTTTTTTGTCGTTCTTTCTTTCTTTTTTTTTTATTATTTCAGCATATTATGGGGGTACAGATGTTTAGGTTACGTACGTTGCCCTTGCCTCCCCCTCCCCACCCCCCAAGTCAGAGCTTCAAGCGTGTCCATCCCCGGATGGTGCACATCGCACTCATTATGTATGCATATACCTGTCCCCTCCTCCCCCCTCCCACCTGCCCGACACCTAATAAATGTCATTCTCTTATATGTGCACTTAGGTGTTGATCAGTGAAATCAATTTGCTGGTGAGTACATGTGGTGCTTATTTTTCCATTCTTGGGATACTACACTTAGTAGAATGGGTTCCAGCTTGAGTTTTAAAATTAACTTAGTTTTCGTGGACTTTTAGGCAGGCTGAGTGGGCCCGGACAGCGGGGCTGCTGTCACCGCTTGAGAGCACATTCTTCTGTTGTTCACATGCAGTGAAAAAAACAGCATCACTCGTTACTTTCTGGTATCAGCTGCTTCCTCGTCCCCTTCTCTTTTATTTGGACCTACTTTTTCATTTCTTCTGTTCCCAGCAGGTGCGGAACCTTGTTTTTGAGGGGGCTTCAGTTTGTTAGTTAATAAGGTTATTGGGCCCAGACTGTGCCAATAGCATTAGACTTTGCTGCATTTTAGCCTCCTGGACTCGCCTTGCCTTGGATCGTGGAGAACACACTCCCAGTCTCCCCCGCTCCTCTGAGTGTGGTCCGCCGCACTTCCCAGCGAGTGCCTGTCTGGCATTTGGGGGTTTTCCTGCTCTCAAGGTCTTCCCTCTACTTTTCGCCGCATGGTTATTGATATCACGTGGAATTTATAAGCTGTCACTAATTTATCCGCAGGTAATTACACGGGTATTTCAACCCCCAAAATTGCAGGTATTGTCCATGATTCTTCAGCTTTGCTGACCTCGTGGCTCTGCCTATTTTAACGGGATAATTTTGGTAGATTAAAAAACTGTGTTGCCACTGCCACGATATTTGCAGAACACTAACATTTTAAAACACAAAATGGATTTAATCATTCCCTTGGGCCTGTGACTGCTCTGTGCCAACTCTAAGGTGAAGTTTGCCATGGTGCAGTGCACAGGGACTTTCATTAGCAGCTTTCTGTATTCTCCAACCACTCCATGGCTGCAATTTGTGATTAGGTCAGTGCAAACTGCTGGCGTTTCCTTTCTCACACCTCGTGCCTATTTGCAAGCTCATGGTTTTCTTGGAATAGCCTCTAAATAGCCTTTCCTGCTTCTTTGACTGGCAAACTCACTTTTGAATGAACAGTGTCTATTTGGTCATCACCAATAAACCCTCAGCACGCCACACACAGGTACCCCTCTACCTGTTTGTGTTTGTTTCCTAGGGCTGCTTTAACAAAGGACCATGACTGTGGCCTGAACAATGGAAACTTATTATCTCCCAGGTCTGAAGGAAGGAAGTCTGAGATCAAGGTGTCAGTAGGTTTGGTTCCTTCTGAAGCCCGTGAGGAAGAATCTGTTCTGTGCCTCCCTCCTCTAGCTGGGTGGTTTGCCTGCGCTCTTTGGCATTCCTTGGCTTGTACGTGCATCAGCCCAGTCTCTGCCTTCATCTTCACACAGCTTTCTCCCTGTGCACCTATTTCTGCATCTAAACTTCTTTATATAACCACTGAGTCGTATTGGATTAGCAGACACCCTAGTCATCATGTCTTAACTTGATCATCTGCAAAGTTCCTTCTAGTTCCAAAAGAAGATCACATTCACAGGTACAAAGGGTTAGGAATTCAGTATCTTTTAGGGGACACACAATTCAACCCCCAATACTTTGCTATTGATGTTTGATCTCACTTGCCTCATGACTTCTCCTCCCCTGTTTAAGGATTTCCGGGTCTGCATCTTGCAGTCCAACCCTCACTTGAGATCCAAACCTGTATGTCTGTCTGCTCCCCAAATTTTCCATAAGCACATAAAAACAAACGTATTCAAACCACCTTGTTAGGTTTCCTTCTAAATTTGCCCCATCTTCTACACTGAGAATACATACTGCCCTTCATCAGGTCTTCCAAGATAAGCCCAGGGAGCATTTTGGGACATTACCATTCTCCCTCACCACTTATCTTTGGTAACACACTATATTCCAGAACTTTTATCTCTTTAATATATTTATTTTTCCCTCTCTTTTCTAAAGTCTGATTCTCTCAGTTTCTTTGTTGGTTCTGTAATCTACTAACAGTATGACCTTGGTCTTAATATCTCTCTGTCTTAATACTGCCATTTCTTTTTTTTTTTTTCTTTTGAGACAGAGTCTCACTCTGTTGCCCTGGCTAGAGTGTGTGCCGTGGCATTAGCCTAGCTCACAGCAACCTCAAACTCCTGGGCTCAAGCAATCCTACTGCCTCAGACTCCCGAGTAGCTGGGACTACAGGCATGCGTCACCATGCCTGGCTAATTTTTTCTATATATTTTTAGTTGTCCAGATAATTTCTTTCTATTTTTTTTTAGTAGAGACGGGGTCTTGCTCTTGCTCAGGCTGGTCTCGAACTCCTGAGCTCAAACAATCCGCCCGCCTCGGCCTCCCAGAGTGCTAGGATTACAGGCGTGAGCCACCGCGCCCGGCCAATACTTCCATTTCTAAAATGGGTAAATAATAGTACTGATCACATAGGTCGATCTGAGAATTTAATGTAATAAAAGTCAAGGACTTAGCACAAAACTTGGTAGATAGTAGGCATCCAATAAATGCTAGTTCTTACTATTTATTAATTGACTTTGAACCCTTTAACAGATTCTTCCCATTGCTTCCAGAGTGACCTCTCTGTAACATAAATGGAGTCCAATCTCTACCATCTTAAAAACCTCAATGACTCCCCATTGCCTAGACAATAAACAGTAAACTCAAACAATGCAAGTAAAGGCATTTAAGGCTTTTGGTTTACCTTTCTAATCTGACTTTTAGCCTCTATCCCCTGACCCATATTCTACGTTCCCGCCATGCACAAGCCATCCTGGCTCCTTGGCGGTAAGTCCACACCTCAACACCTTTGCTCCCGTGGTTCTCTCGCCCGGCGACACTTCTCTACACTCCTCGCCGCTCTGCAATGTTGTATGACTCAAGTGTCACCTTCCCCTCACCCTCTCTTATCACCAGGTAGAACTGGCTGTACCGTTGATTATGCTCAATCTATCTTTATTCAGACTTTGACCAGGGAAAAACAACATTATTTTTTTATTTATTCATCTGTGAGTTCACCTCATATCCCAGAATATAAACTCCCAGGAAGAAAAGAATGTGATTTGTCTTTGTAGCCCAACAAAGACACATCTAGCTCAGTTTCTCATGAGTAATAGGCCCTAGATTAATACACATCCTCTTATGCATTCAGTGAGTGTGTATTGAACACATTCAATAGTTGCAATTTTGTATTTTTTTTTTTCCCAAGGGAAATGGGAAGTCACTGGAGAGTTTTAAACAGAAGAAAAGGGAATCTGACTGGTGTTTTAGCAAGATTGCCTATCGTGTCAAAAATAGAGAACAGCAGGGCCAGGGGAGTAGGGGCAGAGAGGAGACACTAACTTGGATTAGGAGGCCAGTGGTATTGGCGGTGGGAAGGTGTCAGAGTTGGATATATTGTAAAGACAGCACAGGGAGCATTTGCATGTTGAGTGAACAAATTAATGAATAAATGTTCAACTTCCTTGCAGTCATCATAGAATTTAAATCCAGGACCTCCGTGGCATTAACAATGTCAGTAGAACTCCCACAAATGCCTCCCCGAACTATTTTGTTTCTAGCTTTCACCTGGGGAAGAGGTTACACATACTCCTTGCTCTTTGCTGCAACAGGCTAAAAAGCTACAAATCTCCTCCCAGGTCTGTGGCCACAGGGACTTGAACTCTTCTGGTACAATGATATTTGTTTTTATAGCAACTTGAGCTCATAGTTAACCTGATGCTGGTGACAGGTTTCTTCCCATAGAATAATACAACAGGTATCAGGCTTCATGGAGTTTCACATAATAAGACACAAAATCAAGCCTTCCAATAATAGAGTTCAAACATCTACAAACCAAGGATGGCAAGAAAATCTATTTCCAGGTCCTGGATGGGGAGGTTTTTTTGTCTTAATTATGGTAAAATACACATAGCAAAGTTTACCATCCAAATCATTGTAAGTGTACAGTTCAGTGGTAAGTGCATTCACACCGCTGTGCAACCCTCACCACCCTCCGTCTCCAGACGGCCTTCCACCCGGCAAAACTGAAACTCTGCACCCATTCCATAAGCTTTCCATTTCCTTCCTTCCCTAGCCTCTGGCAACCACTATTCTACTTTCTTTCTCTCTGAATTTGACTATTCTGGGTATACCTCATATAAGTGGAATTGTACAATATTTGTCTTTTCGAGACTGGCTGATTACATTTAGCATAATGTCCTCAAGGTTCATCCAAGTTGTAGGTTGTGTCAGAATTTCCTTGCAGATGGGGAGTTTTAAAATGCCTGAATCTTTGCTTATGAGGAAAGACCTCTATACAAGATAGCAACTCCTTGATGGGTCCAGCCTACAAAGATGAAACAGGAAAATATTCAAGAGTAAGTCTCCATCTGACAGCCTGAAAGTCCTGCCACTGGGAAGCAGGGGCAAGCGGCACGTGTGGAGTGTCAGGTTGGTGTCCTGCCCAGGGTCTTGCCCTTTGAAAAGAACCTCGGGTAAAAAGCACGCACAGACAGTTCACTCAATTGTCTGCCAGGTGACAGGGCTCTCTCAGTTCCAGGGCTCTGGGAAATTCCTTTTATTTTCTAAGCCTTAGGTGTCCATTCTGTTAAAAAGAAAAGATGGTGAAGTAATTAAAAATGAGATGAGATGATGTACATAAATTACCTAGTAAGCAGTCAGTGAATGTTAGGTGTCATTAAAAACACATTGGTTTTTCTTTTTCAGGAATAAAATGGAGAGTAGCAATGATACCCTAATTTCTGGATTTTCATTTCAGTTGCCTGGGTCCCAAGTCGTCTTGAGATTCAAGGATTTGAGACGGTCACTTTATCTCAAAGAATGCAAATTCTATGGACAACCTTTGTCTCTCTCTCACCTATTTATCTATCTAATCTATCTGTATCTCTCTCATCTCTCTCTCTTTTTCTATCTCTGTCTGTCTATCTGTGTATCGTTTATCTACCTATCCAGTCCATCTGATCCTTCCTATTGCATCATAACCACATCTACTTCTGAAGGTGGGAGACAGGAGGATGCTGATGGCCACTTCCTGGAAGATGACCCTTTGTACACTTGAAGACAAAGGCCAGGCAATCTTGTCTCCTTGGCAACTGTGCTAATTTTATCTCACTGGAGAAGTATTTCTCCCTTCTGATCCTTGTAGCCACCACCCTCTGAGCCAGAGTTTCCCGGGGTGAAGGCAGGGGTGCCCGTACCTCTGTCATAGCTGCTGTGAGGATCAGATGAGAGGATGTGCCTCACACACGTGCCTCGCTCACAACAGGAATGTTGCTGTGTGCCTTGGTTGTTGATGTTCGGGGTCCATCTATAATGCTCACCTTTTTAACCCTACTAACTGATGGTGATTTTGTGTCCTCAGTTCTTGTCATTTACTTTAGGCATTTTATTCTGGGTAGTGTTTCATCATGTTGGGTTAGACAGTCTGTGGGTCAGGGTCTGGCCTTCAATCAATCTTCCAGAGGGGAAGACAAAGATGGTCACACCCTACTGAGAAACGAGATCATCTCTAGACTTCTTGAGTACCAGGGAATCCTGGTTGGGGTCCAGGTATGGTAAAGGTGCTCACTGAAATTTTACTTCTTAGAATTCTGCTTTTCTGTGTTGGTTAAAAAAAAAAATATCTCTGCAGAGGGCATCAGTGGCCAGGGAAGTTTGTAGTAATGAAAAGCTCCAGTTCTTTTCAGCTATTTATACAGATGGCAGGGAGGAGTCACAGAAAGCCATATTTACAGTTAAAAATTTAACATAACTTCCAAAGAGTATCATTTAAGGACGAAAAAAAGTTTCAAAGCTCTGCCATTAAGGATGAAATATGCCCTGAGCATTAGAGAGCAACGGATTAAACACACAGCCCTCATTAGCACTAATGGGAGATGTTCCCGATGAAAGCCCTCTCTGAAATGTCAACGTGTTCTGCCTCCTCCTCAGACATAAACACACTCACAAGCCATTTGCCTTCCTTACCTTATGACTGATCCATTTTCTCATAGGGCCATTCCCATTATTTATTGCTTGGGAAGCACAAGAAGGGAAGGTACAGTTTTCCCTACATCACAAAAGGTCACCAGGAATTCTACCCTGGCTTTATCAACATGATCTCAATTCAACAGCATCCTGGTTCTGTAATTTCTTCAGCATTTTGAAGATGTGCATGCAAACACACATCGCTCCCCACCATGCCAGGCACCACCCGCCCCCACGTAACCCAGCCCCTCCCAACACAAGCACAGGATCAAGTCCAGTAAGATTCTGAAGATGTAACTTGCATTTTAATTCTCAGCTATTTTTCATCAATATTTTCCAAGTGCAAAAAACAGCCAGGATTCAAGTCACAGTCTCCTGTGTCACTAACTTCAGACTGAAATGTAATATGACAAAAGCAACAAGCTCCCGGGGCTGGGCGGGGGAGATAGGGGGTTGCAGAATCCCAAACATTTGGTATATCAAGCATTACATAGAGTATTACATAGCTAGTGTGTATTTAATCTAAGATTTAATGTGATCAAGACTATCTTTACATTACTTGTGGGGAAACGGGATGTGTATAACTCATGTTTTAGACAGTCCATAGATATGACAGATACTTCAGTCCTTAAATGATAGTTGACCAGGTGTTATAGTAACTGCTGATGTTTCTATGGCTGATTAAGAAATGATTAATAGCTACGAGGATACAATGCATATGTATTCTAATACAGAATTTTCTTTTGCACATTAAACAATTTAGCTGTTAGCAACTGTTATTTTTACTGTCTGGAAGACACAGAGTAAAATCTGTGCAGAAGAGCTTTCAATAAACGACATTAATAAACAGCGATTCCAACAAGTGGTATTTCTTCTGTTGCCTGGCTACAAAACTTTACACCACACAGACACACAGACACACACACACACACACACACACACACACACACAGAGTATATATGAAACCTCAACAGTAGTACTAAGTAACAAAATTGTATGATTTGTCATCTTCAGAAGTTCTTTATTGGGTTTGTTAAGCCACAAAGACAACTGCAACACCACCTTGTTTTAATATCAGAATATCGGGCTTCTGCCATCTCCATTCTATGCTGAATAAAAACAACAATGACTTAAAATTCTGGCCTATGTCTATGGTAGAAAATTTTCCTACTGTTTTAAGATTAGATTCTACTTCCCATTAATCATCCAAAGGAAGGAAAAAAACAGGTATATTGAGGGGGAAGAAAGAGTCAGATGACCTTCCACTTGACAAGAGCATTAGGGCACAGTCAAGGCTGACCCTGCCCAAGAGGACCCCCGTGGGCTGCCACCCCAACCCCAGGGCCGCTCCCTCACACCACTCCTCTTCTCGACGCCACTGTCACAGCACCCTGGGTGCACCGCAAAACCTGTTCCAGAACAATGTGTGTGTCTGCAGTGTCCCTCTCAGGCTATGTCACAGACCTTCACAACAGGAAGAGAGACAGGAGAATGCACTCAGCATGTTCCCAGAAATTCTCGAACCTGGCCACCGTTTCCTCCTTTAATGCACTGTGATTGTTTTCTCCCCCAAGGACAACACCGCCTGTCAGACTAGCGAGGCTGTGGGTTTCTCACATCCCCTTGACCCGTGAACTGTATTTTGATTGCCTCTGTCTCCTGCCCAGACAGAAAACAATCAGAATTAATTTGGGTCCTCAGAGAAGGACAGTACTCTAGTAGCCGCATGTCCTGGCATACGGCACTGCAAGCTTACGCAAAGTAAAATCACGCTTAGTGGGTGACTTACATTTTATAAACGTCTCTTTTCAATGATTTCATTTTTATTTTTCCGTGAAAATAAGATTTATCTATGGGATATGGTTATTTTTGTTTTATTTAATTTTTATACACATCTCTCATAAAGATATTTACTACCTAAGTAGTTCTTCTGGCATTTCCTCAAACCTAGAGGAGAAATAATAGAGTTTTTCCTCTACTAAGTAATTTCCCCTGTAGAGGGCCGTGGGCCAGGGCCTCCTGGGCAAGGCGGTGAGTTTGGCTGAGGCAGGGGAGGAAGTTACCGGACTTGGAAGGGAAGTTCTCTATGCTCCTAACACCTCAGAGCAACGGGTGCCCGGCCCTCGGAGGAAATAGAAGAAGCATTTCTCCTTAAATCATTCTTTTCTGTAGAGCTCCTATATATACATATTTTAACGGTAAAATGTGTATTAAAATGGAGAAAGTGGCTCAGAGCAAATACAGCAGTGACAACTGTTTGACATGATATTGACATGATCACTGTGATCCAAGCCTTTAAATGATGAAAATGCTATCGGCAGAAATTATTAACCACGTTATTTTATATATATATATATAAATATTTATATATATAAAAATATTATTTTTATATATATATATATATATAAAACACAGGGCTATCAGAGTATTTGTTTTTATTAATCAGGGAATAGTGACTGTAATAGAATCAGAATCTTCATCCTAAGCCCTGTTCCATTGATTTTCTTACAAACAAGGAAAGTGCCAAGTGTTTATGTGTGTGTGTGTTTGTGTAGTTTCATTCTTTTTAAAAGTCAAGATATTGCCTTGCAGCTTTTTAATGCTTGACTTTAGTGACTTACAGACATACATAGTTTTAACAGATACCTTAAAACCCCATGGGCCTGGGGTGTCTGACGCATCACACCCAACGGGTGGGCAAGGGGAGTGTGGGGGAGCGGGAGTGGGCGTAACAGGTCTGGGTGTTCTGTATTCCTGGTGGGCTGAGGTTCTGTCTCAAGTTTCCACAAGCAGTGTGCATTACAGAGATTGATTTCACCAGCAAAGTGCCAAACTTCCACGAGTTTTGAATGCTTTCAGCATCTATGGCCATATCACTCTGAAAGCACCCCATCTCGTCTGAATGCTTTGAGGTGAGCTGCTAGGTCCAAATGTAATCATTTTGTGTTCTTTTTAAGACGGTTTATTACTGTTCCTATTATTGTCTCATAATTTTATTATTCATTCATTCATTCATCTATTCTAGCGGAAGGATAAATTCAAGCTGTCTCTCCAGAAACTTGGCAGAATTAGAAAACGTAAACTACAGTGCTGTGGAGAGATGTGGAACAAAAGAACCCGAGGGCCGGCTGGCTTGGGTCTGCGGCGTTTCAGTGCGGGTGAATGGGAGGGCTTTCCTGCGAGCAGCAATGCCCCCTCCCTGGCCCTGCCCAAGCCTTGAAGACTTCACTTTCCACGGGGCCATTGACGTGCCCTGTGCAGCAAGATTCTAAGAGGAGAACGTAAATGATCGTCTGCTCCAAGCTTGCATTGGCCAGTTTACTTTACAGTTTATCAGTTTCAGCCTGGGCACCTAATTTCTGAGAGTGGAGCACTGAGAGGCTCCACAGGCCTAAGTCTCCAGCTGTGATGCGGATTCAGCGGGAGGAAAGCACGTGAGCTCCTGCGGACGGCCGCCCTTGCCGGAGACGGGGTGCGCCTGGGAGTGGCTGCCGTGGAACACGGCACAGCACAGCACGTGGAGGTGAGTCCAGGAAAGGGGGAAACCTTTCTCCGTCAGCAGAAACAAATTATTTTCTTATCTTATTTGTTCAATGATCTGTGTTCTCAACTGTTTTTTTTTTTTTTTTATTTCAGGGTATTATGAGGGTACAAAAACATTATGGTTACATTTTATGTCTTTGCCTCACCCAAGCCAGGGTTAGAGGCGTGCCCTTCCCCTCTACAGTGCTCCCTTGTGTCCTTTAGTTGCAGGTTTTTAACACCCCAGGGAGAATCGCCAACCACAGTTGGGTATAAGAATTTGGTAAATGGGCCGTTAAACCACAATGAGATATCACCTAACTCCAGTGAGAATGGCCTTTATCAAAGAGTCCCAAAACAACAAATGCTGGCGAGGATGTGGAGAGATAGAACAGTCTTATACTGCTGGTGGGACTGCAAATAGGTGCAAGCCCTGTGGAAAATAATCTGGAGATACCTGAAAGAGCTAAAAATAGAAACATCATCTGATCCAGCAATCGCACTACTAGGCATTTACCCAAAGGAACAAAAGACATTCTATAATAAAGACATCTGCACTCGAATGTTTATGGCAGCACAATTCACTATTGCAAGGATGTGGAAACAACCCAAGTGTCTGTCAATACATGAGTGGAGTAAAATGTGGCATATGTATACAATGGAATATTACTCAATAATAAGAAATGACAGTGATCTAGCACCTCTTATATTTTCCTGGATAGAGCTTGAGCCCATCCTCCGAAGTGAGGTATCACAAGAATGGAAAAATAAGCAGCACATGCACTCGCCATCAAATTGGCACTAACTGATCAACACTAAGGTGCTCACATGGTAGTAATATTCAGTGGGGTTGGGGGGTAAACTCACAACTAATGGATGCGGTGAGCATTGTATGGGGGAAGAGCATGCCTCCAGCCCTGGCTTGGATGAGGCAAAGTCACAACATGTAACCAAAATGTTTGTACCCCCATAATATCCTGAAATAAAACAAAACAAAACAAAAAAAACAATGTGCTGACCATGGCAGGGGATAGATGATTCCTATCCAGACCATTTAGCAGCACTCACAGTCCTTCTTGGGGGAACTTCAGTCAAAGCTTCTGCGATCACCTTCCAAACTAGTTATTATAAAGATTTTTCCCTAGGAATTGTGCCTACAAACAAAAGTTCAGTGTTTCCAAAAGGGAAGTCTCCTTCGATTAAAATAACTTATTCATTCTACTCATTCATTTATTCTTTTGTTCAACAAATATTTATTGAGCACCTATTTGGAGATCAACACTCCTCTCCCCTCTGAGCATACAGCAGCAAACAGACTATGCACTTACATTTTAGTGGGAAAGACAGGCAATACACCAGATAAACAATTGCAACATACAGTGTATAAGTTCATGCTAATTTCCACGGGTGAAATAAGCCAGGAAGGAGGGTGGGGAGGACTGGGGTGCTTGCCAATTTAGATATACAGTTAGGGAAATTCACTAGAGAGATGAAACCTGGGTCAAAATCCAAAGACGGAAGAAGAAGAAAGCTCTCCGCACTTAAAATCTGAGGAAGAACATTCCAAGCTGAGAAGACAGGAGGTCCAAGGCCCTGGGATGGGGCAGTGTGCCAGTGTGTTCCTGGAGCACCAGGTGCACAGGTGTGGGCCAGGCAGAGTGAGCAAGGAGGGCAGTGGGAGGTCGGATCAGATGGGAAATGGGAGGGTCTGGTCACACTGGCCTTGCCAAGCACTGTAAAGTGAGAAGGGAAGCAATTTGAGGGTTTGAAAAGGTGAGGGACATTATCAGGCCGACACACCAAGAGGTCCTTCTGGAAGCTGTGCTGAGACTCGCATGAAGGGGAGCAAGCGTGGAGTCAGAGAGGCCCTTGCCATAGCCTTGGCCAGTGATGACGGCTGTTTGGACCTGCATGGTAGCAGTGGTGAACCAGGCAGATACCGGGTATTTATTCTGAAGTGAGAGCCAGTGGGATTTGCTGCCATGTTACATGTCATATGCGATATGTTATATGTAATCCCCATGGCAGACATGGGGTGTGAGAGAAAAAAGAGGGGATATTGATTTCAAGAAGTTTGCCCTGAGACACTAGAAAGATGGAGTTGCCATTTTCTGAGATGGGGCAACTTAGATAAGCAGATTAGCTGGTGATGATGAGCTTTGCAAATTTTAAGTTTGAAATTCTTCTTAAATATTCAAGTGGAGATCTTGAGTTGGATGCATGAGTTTGGAATTCAGGTCCAGCTTATAGGATTATTTGGGAGGAGTTATTTAAGGTATTTGAAGCCATAAGACAAGATGAGGTCAGTGCCAACCTTAAGCTTCCTGTGCGTCCTCACTAGGAGTGGGTTTAATGCCCACCAAGAGAGAGGCTTTTACTTCAAAAGGCACAGTGCTTAAATACATCAGCAGCCCCAGGGGCAGAGGACTCAGCTTCTCTCAGGGAAGTGTGAATGCTCAGGAGGTCTCTCCCCTCCCAAGGCCAGGAGTGGGGAAAGGGCCTTGTCATGTGGGCACCAGGGTTATTTCAAACTCTTACGAGGAAGTTGAATAGTATTGGTTTGACATTAATTTGATAAGGCTTCCCTTATCAAATTAATGTCTAAACCTATGCCATTTTGTTTACCTTTTATTAGTGGGTATGCTGGTGAAAATGACACTGCTATCTTCAGAAAGTTCTTTCCTGTACAGTAGCCAGAAATGGTCAGGCTGCCCTTTAACTGGAAAGGGATGAAAGGAAACAGAGAATCCAGGGCAAGTGCGTGCCGAGACGGTGACGCCCTTCTCACAGCCCCTGGCACGCACACTCTAGTACATGCTGAGGGTTCTGTCTCAGCCCATATGCGGGGCCACCTGGCAGGACTGCAGAGTTCATGCCCTGGGAGCAGCCCTCTGCCAGTGACAAACGGGAACGCGCGGATCAATATCACAGCTGCCCCACCCGCCAGGGGATGCTCTCTGAAGTGCCTCTTAGAGGAGTGCCCAGTGGGCTGGGGTCCCAGCTGCCCACAGAGGTGACTTGCTTATTAACGCTCTTTCGTCTGCCTTCCCTTCCCTGGCCGCATTCCCCATACCCTCGGACTACATTTAAATAAAACTCTCGCACTCAAATCCTCATCTTAGCTACGTTGCAGGAGCTTGCTTTCTTTGGACGTAAATCCTCCAAAAATACCATTGACATTACATCAGTGCCATGCTCAAAAATCCCAAATGGTGATTGTGACCGTGTCTTGATCTGTCTGCTGAGCCCTCCGATTGTCTCTTATCAGGTCCAGCTTCACAGGTCATCTCGCTGCACGGTGACGCGTGTGTGACCCATGAGACTGCTCCACTCTGGCCCTGCAGGTCGCTACCCTTTTATCTCCCAGTGAGTCTTATTCCCTGGGATTCTGTCACACAGCACGAAAAGTCTTGATAGCCACTTATTCCTAATTCATGAATCGAAAATAGGTTGTGTGGTGCATGCTCACTCCAATCCACTGGCAGTAACTGTGCTGGGGAGGATTCTGAGCCAGCCTTTGAGCTCCCTCTCATCAGTCAGTGGCATCTGCCATTTGACGAGCAGTCGCCAATGCAGCAGGTATTTGCTTCAATTACCTCATTTGCTATTTAGTCTTAACTCTCTCCCTAGATTATAAACTCAAAGTGCTGATCCTGTGGTACTTAGTTTCTCTCTCCTTTGGGCCTATCCAGTTCATCATTCTAAACATAGATTCATTTATCTAAACTTAAAGCTGAATTATGAGGTTCAAACTTATACACACAAACACACACACACACACACACACACATACACACACGCACATACAGTGTGTCAAGAACAAATACCACCACCATACAGCACACAGCCTTAGCTGAAAGTGCATCTCTGTCAGCTGTCAGCTTGCAGCTAATGCATTTGAATAAAGGATTTTAAACCATTTTTTTGTTCTTGTCTTTGAGCATTCTGCTATACAGACCTTGATATTGTGCCATATCATATTTTATTACAATATGCCTTCTAACCAGTTTTCTTTAAAATCACAAAATAAATTATGAGAGATTGGAAATGTACATGTATTCTTTCAGGACATAATTTGAACCATTTTGGTCATTTATGAACTGAAGTTGTACAGTGTGCTTTGGGCTCAATTTGGCCATATCAGTGGTCAATAAGACTTGATTTTGTTTTTTAGGTCATAGAGGAAAATCCAACTGATTTCCTACTTTATATAGAGGATGTTTTTAGCTGAGGAAAAATCATAACAGTAAAAATCTAACACATTTCTCTATCATTTTTCTGAACTTCTGTTGTGGTTTGTGGAAACCTGATTCATGATGATGTATTAAATATTAAAACCAAAGTAAGATTAATTGAAATTTATAGGGCAGCTTTTCTTAATTTACTGTCTAGCACACAATTTTTAGCATGCTGTGTAGACAACAAAAGACTGCCCACGCCCTCGGTCTCACCAAAGCCTGGTATTAAAATTAAACTTGCTGACACTAAAGAGAAAGAAGTCACGACGCCACCCAGACTGGAGCTCCCGACTTGCTTTCGCAGGGCGGCTGAGAAGCCGTCCTGGGAAGTTGCTGGACAGAGGGGTGACGGCACATGTGAGCAGTTTCCTGGTTTGCCTCTGCCACTCAGCTCTCAGGAATGCGCACACGTGATCAGGCAAAGGGAGTTAACAATGACTTTCTGCCTAAAATATGTGAGTACTGGGTAAAATGCGTTGTATATATTTTTTTTAGCCTCTCACAAGCTCTGTGAAGGTGGTGCTAGTTACTCCCTTTGACCCATGAGTAGTCCACACTGCAGGAGGGTTAGGTCACGTATAGAGGTCACACAGCCGGCGGGTGGTGGAGCTGACCACAGATCATTTGTGCTGGCCTCCGAAGTTCATGCCAGCTAGACACAGCCACACCCACGGCCACAGCATCCTAAGTCATCACACACCTCAGGTTTCCATCCAGAAACACGTGTCAGTTACCCATGCCTAAATTGCCACTTTGTCTTCTTATATTAAAATTTCATTTGGGTCAGAACCATCTAATTCCCTTAAGATGGAACTGAACCTGATACACTGTGTGGGTCAGAGCAGCCTTTCAAGTGCTGGTTTCTAGAAGGCAGGCTGGGGTCATGTTACAGGTTCAAACACCAAGCTGTGTGGGGTCAACAGCTGCACACAACAGCTCAACTCATTAACTGCTCACCTTTGTCTGTAGAAGTCTTAATCATCTGAGCAATCTTAACTTTGTCCGGAACCCCTTTGATCAATTATGGTTTTTCTTGAGCATTTTTTTTATCTACATAAATCCAAAAATACCAAACATTGAACCCTAGGACTTGACCTGGTTGAGGAACCCCACATGTCTAGTGCTGATGACTGAGTCTGCTCGGTGGCACAGTGTTGTGCCCAGCCTGCCAGTCCAGCTGTGTTCCAGCCATTGCCGGGGTCACCGGCTGTGCTCACGTGTAATTGACAGCTTCCTGCTGAGCTGCAGTCTTTTCTCCCACTTTTTGCATTAGGACTTCTCAGAAACAATGTAGAAATGCAAGGGTGTTAATACACAGTGGGGCACTCCTGGACCGGCGAGGATGAGAGTCGTCATTGGACAGATGCTCCCCTCTTCCCTCTCTTGGTGTGTCCAGCCCCAAGTGCCCACCATGGTGACCCACCGGCCAATGCACCCTGGGCTGGCCATCCCTCCTTGCTTGGCTCCCTCCCCTGCTCCCTGGGACCACTGCCCCAAATAAACCACACGCACACTAGTTCTTGTCCAAGGCTGGGCTTCAAGGGGAGCCAGGCTGTTTACTGTAAGTCAATCTAGAACTTTATTTTTCTCACCAAGATTGTGTGGGAGGAGGAAGAAGGAAAACAACAGTTGCCCAAATTAAAGATGCAAATTTAAAAAAAAAATTGGGGAGAGCAATTAGCATTTTTAAAAACAGATCCTTTTTTATTTTTAAGAGCAGATCTCTCTCATATCCCTGTGACTTTCCCTTTTCACAACGCCTGAAAAATTTTTACATTTCTTACTTATTGCTCAATTAACTTTGTCATACAGGGCATGCCAAATCAGCCTATTTCTATAATCAGTTTTTGCTTCCAGTCAGCTTAGGCAAGAGACAATGCCGGAGACATGCTGTTCATAGCAAAAGGAAGACACTTCATATTGAATATGGCAGCAAGGAAATCAAACATCACTTGTTTGAATTTCTTCTAACACAGTGAGGAAAACATCCTGCCTTTCCTGTCAAGAATAAGAAAACTGCTTGTCCTCTTCTCAAAAGGACCACAGGATTCAGAGCCAGGAAAAGCCAATGAAGGGTCTTCCTTTAGAAAACCTTCATACAGGATATTTCAGTGATGTTTTCAGACCATGTAAACTGCCACCCATTCATACCTACCAATATCTTAAAGTACCTGTGTATTCTACCATGCCCTGCCCACTGCATGCAAATTCTCTCTCTCATCCTCTCCCTTCTTCCTTCTCTCCCTTTCACTAGCCCCTGTGTTTCCTTCACTTCAACTTTTAATATGATGCACCCTCCTAACTGTTCTCACTCTTCCTAGGCAACGGGCAACAAGGAGTAAGAAAATACAGACTGGTGCATTTCTGAGTAGCCTGCATTATACATTTAAGGACTGTAATCACTAGTTGAGAAACATGGCCTTGAATCATAAAATATCATAAAGAAATATTCAGTTACATGTGGGGCCTCTGAAGATGGAAGAGGAGGATGAGGAAAAGGTAAAAACTGGTGAGAAAAAACATGATTTGATTAATGGGGCACTTTAATTCAGGAGTCCAACTTGGATTCCAGAAATCCTCAGGTTTACATTTTTAGGGACTATAATTTCTTTTCTGATAAAAGGCAAATTTCGGTGGCAGGAGGCACTAAGGCCCTCCTCAGTGATGAGACCAAATTGTCTCCCCATCTGCTGATCCCCACTGAACTCCTGAACGAATTGATGGCAGTCACAGCCACTGTGGGGTCAGGGCTGACTATGACGTAACTGCAGCACACACAAATGTTTCAGGCCTAAATATAAACTATACTACTTAAAGTAAGCATTTAGAAAGTGTCAAGATTTGCACCAAAAACAACCCCTTGCAAGTTTAGGATTGTTAGCTGTATGGAGTTCATCTATGAAATAGATACATGTTCACTACCATATTTGTTTAACAATGGAATAAATGTTCATTGTGAGCTCAATACATATATACCACTATGCCAGTTGCTGAAAGATGCAGAAATGACTGATATGTTATATGTTCTTGACCTCCCGGTGTGCATAATCTAGTAATAGAGAACTCTAGTGTACCACCCCAAATTATGTATTTAGTATTTAAGTATACTCTAGAATAACTTTCTCCTTCCCCCTCTAATCTGCATTCCCCTCCACCCCACAGGCAACCATTAAAATGTGTTTAATATGCTTTATTTTAGTTGGTATTTGTTCTTTTTTTTATTACAGCATATTATGGGGGCACAAATGTTTAGGTTACAGATATTGCCCTTGCCCCACCTGAGTCAGAGCTTCAAGCGTGTCCATCCCCCAGATGATGTGTACTGCACCCATTAGATGTGTATATACCCATCCCCTCCTCCCCTAGTCCCATCTGCCCGACAGCCAATGAATGTTGTTACCATATGTGCACTTAAATGTTGATCAGTTAATACCAATTTGATGGTGAATACATGTGGTGCTTGTTTTTCTATCCTTGTAATACTTCTCTTAGTAGAATGCGTTTCAACTCTCTACAGGATAATACAAGAGGTGCTATATCACCATTGTTTTTTGTGGCTGAGTACAATTCCATGGTATACATATTTAACTAAGGAGATAAAATACCTCTGCAGGGAGAACTATGAAACACTGAGGAAGGAAATAGGAGAGGACATAAACAAGTGGAAAACCATACCATGCTCATGGATTGGCAGAATCAACATTGTTAAGATGTCTGTACTACCCAAAGTGATCTACAGATTCAATGCAATCCCTATTAAAATACCAACATCATTTTTCATAGATCTAGAAAAAATAATTCTACACTTTGTAAGGAACCAGAGAAGACCCCATATAGCAAAAGCAATCTTAAGCAAAAAGAACAAATTGGAAGGCATCAATTTACCATACTTCAAGCTACACTACAAGGCAATAGTAACTAAAACAGCATGGTACTGGCACAAGAACAGAGACATATAGACTAATGGAACAGAACTGAGAACCCAGATATAAAACCATGCTCATATAGCCATCTAATCTTTCACAAAGCAGACAAAAACATACACTGGGGAAAAGAATCCTTATTCAACAAATGGTGCTGGGAAAACTGGATAGCCACATGTAGAAGACTGAAACAGGATTCGCACCTTTCACCTCTCAACAAAAATCAACTCACGGTATTTGTTCTTTAAAAAACTTTTCATTTAGAAATAGTTTTGGACTCACATAGAAGTTGAAAAAACAGTAAATAGAGTTCCCATGCAACTCAACTTTTTCTAATGATAATATCTTACATAACCATAGCACAATTATCAAAACCAGGATATTGACATTGATGTTGGTACAATACTATTATTTAAGCTATAGATCTTAACTTGCTTTCACCAGTTTTTATAAACACTCTATTTTTCTCATTTTGGGGTATAGTACTATACAATTTTATCACATATGTGGATTCATATAGCTATCATCACAATCAGAACACAGATAATCCCAAATAAATTCCCTTGTGTTACCCATTTATAGTTACACCTACCACCAAACCTAACCTAACAACCACTGATCTGTTCTCTGTCACTATACTTTGACATTTTGAGAATGTTATATAAATGGAATCATACAGTGTGTAACATTTTGAGATTAGATTTTTTTTCCACTCAGCAGAATGCCTTTGAGACCATCCAAGGTGTTCCATGTATCAATCATTCATTTTTATTGCTGAGTAGCAATTCATTGTATGGATGTACCACAGGTTGTTTATCCATTTATCCATTCACACTTTGAAGGATATTTAGATTGTCTCCAGATTCTGGCAATCATGAATGTATCTACTACAAATGTTCAAATACAGGATTTTGTGTGAACATAAGTTTTCCTTTATTTAGAATAAATAATTATAAGTGGGATTGCTGGTTCACATGGTCATTGTATGTATAGCACTCCAAGACACTGGCATTTGTTCTTGAATTTGCTGTTTGCATGCATTTGTTTATTAAATGGCATTTTGTTAAAAATATTTTTCTTTATTTTTTCATCCAGTGTCATGTTTATAAGACCCAGGGGTATTTCCATGTGTATATCTAATTCACATAAAAGTTGTTTCTTTTAACTGCTGTGTAGTACTGCAAAGAAGCTCTCTACTTCAAATAATCCTATAAATTGTCATTTTATGAAGAAAATGAATCTTTGGAAATATATACACCCCAAAGATAACTTGTTTAGTGAATTTAGATTTCTATTTATTGGGTTTTCTTAGTATACTGTGTATCTTTATTTTCTCTGGGTGTGCTTCATGGGTTTGTATATTGATGAAAACATTATCAGGTATAGAAAACAGCTATCTAAGTTTAGCCCCAGGTCATGCCTGCTACAGTAGACTCCTCATGTTGGCTAAGAACTCTCCAGAGTTAATAGCAACAGGCTGAGCCCACCATGCATGGAGTAGTTCAGAGACCCAGGCTCTTCCTGTAAATTGTTGTCAATATCAATGCAGTTGATCCCCAACCCCAGGGATGAAGGACTCAGAAAAGGCATGAAGTAAATCAGGAGAAGTGTCTCTCTTAGCAAAGGACCCAGAGAAATGAGCTCAAAGTATGTGATTTTCATACAGTACTAGAAGTCACATACTCTCAGTCCTTCAGACATGTGACTGAGGGTAATTTCATTTTTTTAGTGTGGTTTTCTCATATGGAGAGGAGTACTTCTTGCAAGGCCCATAAGTTATCTATATATGTACACCTGCAACCACACGCATCTCAGGCCATCAGGTCACTGGTGGCTTTATTAAAAATACTTAAAAATTCTGGAGGCACAGGTATATGAGGCTAGTATGTATGGTGATAGCATGGCATTGGGAGTGGAGAGAAGGGTCAAGAAATATTGTTACGAGTTTGCCCAAATCAGTCTTAAGTAGGCATAGAAGTCACCTGAAGGGCTGGTTGAAATACCAAGTTCTGAGGCCTTCCCACACATTTCTGACACAGTAGACCAGAGACAAGAATCAAGAATTTTCTGATGCTGCTGATCTGGGGCCACACCTTGAGAACCTTTGTTGTGCATGGAGCTATATTGGGACCCAGCCCTAAGCTCCAATTATGCCTGATTAATATGTGTACTTGTGCCAGTCCTCCTGATTTAATTTATATCCTCCAGACTCACTAAGGACTTCCATAAATGTATTCGTGAAGTCATTTACCCCATATTTAGCTTCTGGCGGTAGACACTTCTATTTCCCTATGTAATCACTTCAGAGTGATTAACAAACACTTGAGCTTCACCATTCCAAGATACTCACTTCTCTCAGCCATCTCTTATTAAGTAATGCTCTCTGTATTTATATCTTAGATTTGTTCCAGAAGGAGCTGTTTTCTTTTCTTTCTTTCTTTTTTCTTTATCAAAATTGCACAGTGAGTGACGTTAGCAAAATGGCAAACTAGGAAACGTCAGGTCCTTGTTCTCTCAGAGGAATATTAAATAGACAATGAGAGACTTCCTAAAATAACTTTATAGGAGCTCTGGAAATCAGTCAGAAATGTATAGCAACCAAACGATCTCCTTATCAAGAGAAAGTCACATTCAAATTGCTACAAAATTTCAGGACATTTTTATTCACTCTTGCTCCACTCCCTCCTCAGTGTGGTGCAGTACAGTTTGGAATAAGCAGTGCCCTAGTCCCCAGTTCCCTTCCACAAACTGAGAGAACAGAGCAGACCAAACTTGCAATGTTCTAACCTGTCTGGAGGCTTCCTAAAGGAATGGTCTCTGTGTCACCTAACCCAGAGCTCAGACAGCTGACAGTGGCACAGCTTGGATTTCAGGCTAGAGGAAGCCATGGGAGGCTGTGGGCATATCTCAAGAAAATTGTAAGGGCACTACAGACTCACAGATGCCTGAGACCAGAGATTACTGATTGAGGAATACAGCAGGACAGCTGAGGTCCTAAGAAGCAAAGGTGAAACTCCTATGGATATTAAGACATTTAAGAGCAGGCGGCTATGTGGGGGAATCAGAATAAAGCACACCCATAAGTCTTGGGGAGATGTATGCCTGGAAAAATCCTGAGAAGAGTTTGACCCTTCATGTTGCACTACTTAGTGAAGATCTTCCCTTGTATAGAGCCAGTCTGCAAAGATGGAGAGGTGGCTATTTTTTTCAAATGCCCTATTTTCAACAACATCAAAAAATCACAAGGCATACAAAGAAATGGACAAACATGGCCCATTCAAAGGCACAAAATAAATCTCCAGAAACCATCCCTGAAGAAACACAGACATCAGACTTACTAGACAAAGACTTTAAAATAACTATCTTATATATGCTCAAAAGCTAAAAGAAAACATAAACAAAGAACTAAAAAAAATCCAGGAAAACAATATATGAACAAAATTGGAACATCAAGAAAGAGATATAAATTATAAAAAAGAGCCAAAGAGAAAGTCTGAAGCTGTAAAATATGACAATTGAATTAAAAAATTCACTAAAGCGGTTAACAGCAGATGCAAACAAGTAGAAAAAATAATCAGCAAACTTGAATTCAAATTATTGGAATTGTCAAGTCCGAGAAGCAAAAGAGAAAAAAAAAAATAAAAATGAATAGAGCCTGAGCCTGAGGGACTAATGAGAAATCATCAAGTTGACTAACATACATATTATAAAAGTCCCAGAAGGAGAAAAGAGTGAGAAAGGGATAGAGGGATTGAAGAAATAATGGCCGAAAATGTCCCCAATTTTAGGAAAAGTGTATACAAATACAAGCAGCTCAATGAACTACAAGTATGATAAACCTAAAGAGACCCACACCAAGACACATTATCCTCAATAAGATAATAAGCAGATTTCTTCAGCAGAAACCTTGTAGACAGAAGGCAGTGGGACAATATATTTAAAGAATTGAAAGGGAAAAAAAAAACTCTGTTAACTGAGAATACTATCTCTGGCAATACTGTTCGTCAAAAGTAAGGGAGAAATTAAAGCATTACCAGGTAAACAAAAGCTGAAGGGGTTCCTTGCCATCAGCGCTGTCCTACAAGAAATGCTAAGGGAGTCCTTCAAATTGAAGTAAAAGGATGATGCAAGATAGTAACTTGAACTCAGATGAAAATATAAATATTTACAGTGAAGGTAAATACATAGATAAATATAAACACCAGTATTGTTATAATTTGGTTTGTAATTCCACTTTTTATTCTTCTATTAGATTTAAAGGACAAAACCATAGAAATAAATATTAACATATGTTAGTGGGCACACAGTATATAAATACATAATTTGTGACACCAATAGCATAAAGTGTGGGGTGGTACGATTGTAAAAGAGTAGTTTTTGTGTGTGATTGAAGTTAAGTTGGTATAAACCTTGTTATAACTTTAGGACATTATGTGTAATCCCTATGGTAACCACAAAGAAAATACCTATATAATATACACACAAGGAAATGAGAAGGTAATCAAAACATGTCACTGCAAAAAAACCAACTAAATACAAAGGAAGGCAGCAATGGAGGAAATGAGGGATGCAACAACTGAAAGACATACAGAAAATAAATAACAAAATGGTAATAGTAAGTCCTTCCTTATTAGTAATTACTTTAAATACAAATAGATTAAACTCCCTTAATCAAAAGACATAAATTGGTAGAATGGATTTAGAAACCAGAAATGAGTCAACACTGCAGTCCTTTCCCACCCTGCTGTCTTGCCCTGGTCAGCAATATTGGTGAGTGGTTGAAGGAAGGAGCGTTTCATGATAAGGACCCTCAAGTCCCCTGGGGAGGAAATCACGAGCCCTACCATGGAGACTCATGGAAGATGCCTGGATATGGACAGCTCGGGGATATGGAGGTGAAGATTTCAGGGAGTTGAGAATCTCAGTAGAAAGCTTAGAGTGAGCATAACTTCAATGCTGCTGAATTCAGTTACTTTGGGTAGAAGAAGCAACTCTTCAAATGCACTATGTTTCAAGGGTTTAAAGACAATTAATTTACTCTGGATAATATTTTTTTTCTACAAGAGCACATCCTTCTCAATATTTTACTCTGAGAAAATTCAGCACTAACCCAAATAATAATTTCCTGCTTATCATGTGTCAGATACCATATTAAGCCTTTCTGGGCATTTTCTCATTTAATTCTGATTTCCTGTCTCTGAGGTAGAGACAGTTATTTTCCTCATATTTCAGGTGAGGAAACTGTGTCTTTGAGAGATGGGTGACTGGAGAGAAGTCCCCTAACTACTAAGTGGCACAGCTGGAGTTTAGACTCAAGTCTGATTCCAATGCCCATGTTGTTAACTGCTTACCTAAACTGCCTCACTGATTTCTGTGACTGGTGCTGGTGGAAGAGAAATATAATACGCCAATTAAAAACATCACTAATAACGTCTGATCTGGCTCACAGATGACAGTAATGATGATGATGATGGCAATGAGGATGATGACGGTGGTGACAGTGGTATTCCTTATATTTATAAACACATCCAATTCATAAATCCCTTTTTCATGTATTCTTTCACTTGATTCTAGAATCAACCTTGTGAATTGGTTATTATTCCCATTTTCCAGATGGATCCTGAGGCTTGGAGAGATTAAATGAAAACCAGAAAGTGGTAGACTCATATTTAACTAAACCCCTATATCTAGTATCTTTATTATCATGTTGCCTTATATACTGGGGTGATTGTGCTGTTAGTAGTCAAAAATGGGCCCAGCCTGGGAAAAACAAAGCGATATTCTTATATGACTTTTGATGATAAAACAATAGGACTTATTTTTGTGAGTGGATTAAACACAATCTTATCATATATTGAACTTTGGAAAAACTTAATGCATCTTAGAGAAAGAGTGAGGAAAGGAGATACCACAGAAAGCCCGGGAAGCACAGGCCAGTAAACACAAACTAAGTGTTTAGACTCTCTGATTATAAGGTTAGGACATGTCAAATGTGATTCTGTTCCCTTGTATTGAGCGTACTACTTTCATTGCTGAAATTTGGTCTATGTAGAGTATTTATGTAGACTCTCCAGGCTAATTTGGGATTGCAGACCCCCCTTTCCCCAGTGTTTCCCCCATTCTATTTTTCTCTGTAGATTTTAAATATATCAGCTATGAGTTCTACTATCCTGGAGCAGAGGCAGCAGCATGAGGAGGTTTGGGAACCCAGTTTTCATGGTTGAAGAGAAAATACAATGCTATTAAATTGAGGATTGTTATGAAGATTCAGCACATATCCACGGGGGGCCTACCTTGTCCCGGGCACTGATCTGGGCCCTGGAGAGAGCAGTGCACAAGAGAGTCGGGGACCCTCGTCCAGGGTGTCTGCAAGGGAGTGGAGGAGAGACCACGAGCAAATACATGAATAAGATAATTTCAGGTAGGAATAATTTCTGTGCAGAAAAGAAAGAGTGAGGGTGTGTGTGTTGAGGGCAGTGGGTAAATTAGATAGAGCAGCTAGGGAAGGGTTCTCTAGGGAGCTGAGAGCTGTGCGAAACGGTACCGCTAGCCCTGCGCCCACTCGGGAGGGAGTGTGGGAGGTGCAAGTGCAAGGCCCTAAGGTAGGGTGAGTGCGGCACGTTCAGAGGAGAAAGGCGGCCATGGGTGGCATCACAGGGAGTGACAGGAGATGAGAGTAGGAGCAGGGGCTTCGCCATGCCAGGCAGGGCAGCCTCAGGAGGCGGCTGGCTCTTGCTCTCTGTGCGGCGTGAGCCCACCGGAGCACTGCTGCCTGGAGACTGAACTGCAGGGAACCCCGGCACAGGCTGTTGGGCTCTTCAGGTAAGAGATGGTGCAGTGGAGCTGAAAGGAATTAGATGGGTGGAGCCCTGGAGGTGGAGGTGATGGCACTTTGCAAAGGAAAGTGGGGAGAGAAGAGATGCATCTCAAGGCAATTTAGCAAACCTGAGACACCATGCAAATGCTGTTTAGTTACTGGTGACATTCTTTGAGACAACGATACTATATTCTGGCAAAGGTTCCTGAAGACAGGCACCACCCTTCCTTACTCACCATATTCTCTTTCAGTAATATTGTGGGCTTTTAACTTGAAGCCTACATATGAAAAATTCGATCAATAGAATTTGGAAGGTAGATTTTTCTAAGATTTGACACCATCACCACTATATACTAGCATTTTGATTGCAATGCTGTGTCTCATTTTCTGCTGCTCAAGTTAACTGCGTGAATTTGGCAATTAGTATTTTATTTGTTCTGGCCGAAAGGTCAGGCGCACTTATTTTTATCCATTTAAAATGTCAAAAAAGTCAAAGTTATTACAGGGAACATTTGTTTTTATCCAGATATTTAGCTACATTCCTATGTGAAATATGGTTTTTTATGACTAAAGAATATTAAGACAATCATTGAAAAAATATTATGCTACATTTATATTTATTAAAGGATACTATTTGATTACAAGGTCTCCTTCAAGAATGGCTTCAGTAAAATACAACCTTGAAGCAATTTAGACCTGTAATAATTTTAATTATTATGCCTTACTTAACTAATAGAGGCTTATTTTAACTCCAGTTTGACTTCTGTGCCATCTCCAGCAATGAATAAATGATACGTGCTAGAAATTGAAGGGGAAACTGCCTTAAACATAGTACTTGGATAGTTTGGGTACTTCAAGGGCACCTACTTTGTTTCCTTCACACTCTTGATTTGAGGACAGTATAAAAGAGGTCATCAAAACAAGAAATGGATTTTTTTTTTCTTTCTCCAAAGCAAGAAATGGATTTTGAGCACATGTTATAAACATTTTATTTTTCTAAACGGGGGTGGAAAACCTAATGATTTCAATAAAAGTGCACTGACATGAAGGTAACTGCTAGCTAAATGTGAAGTAATTCTAATGATTACAAACAATTTACAATGATTATGCGTCTAATGATCTCCTGCTCCCCTCACTTAGGTGCCCACGGATATTACACTTTGATTTCTGGACCAGCTACTGAGAGCTTTTGGCCAGAAATGCTCTGACATATTTCATATATGCCTTGCAGTGATCTTAGGTAACTGTTTCCTCTGGGGTTACTGGTCTCCCGTGTGTTTTCTCTTGTAAAGTGATTTCAAGCATAAAGAAGCAAAGGAGATGAGTGTCCTCATTGTTCCTGGAAATCATATTGTGATCTGCATGTAACTGTTGGCCATATTCATTGTCTGGCCTCTTTTGTCCTTCTTGCTCTTGAAAATGCAAATCAATTAGGCATAGAAGCTCCAATATAATCTTGCAGCCTGCACCTATAACCCCAATCCACTGAACTTTCGCAACTTTCAAAACCAGTGGAGGGAAATATTGTGTGTACATCTTACGATCCAGATAGACTTGATTTATAATCTCATTAAACAAGTCACACTAGCACTGTGACACTCTTCATCTGTAAGAGGAAAATGATGCAGACCTCGTTTGGTTATTGTGAGAATTGGAATTTATGTCGAGCACTCATGACAGGGCCCAGCATACCCATAGCAGGTGTTAAACAAATGGTCATTTCCAGTGCCAACATCCCCATCCCGGTTTGTGTAGTTTCCTGCCTGTGCAACTGCACTTCACTAACAGGTCTGGTAGCCTCCAGTTTTCCCTCCTCTGTATGTATCTTCCTAAATATGGCTCATATCAGGTCATTCTGCAATTCAGAAGTCTTCAGTGGTTTCTGTTGTCTTCAGGATCAAGCCAACATGTTTGGTTTGGCCTTCAAACTCACAGGCTACACAACCGGCTTAATCCACACTTCATCCTTATCTCTACTCTATAAACCTTCGCATGTTTATGTTACTTATTTGAAATTTGTCATATTCCACCTTGTATAACATTTTTTTTCTCTATGAAAAAGCCTTATTTCCTTAACTGTACACGAATTTCTTAGAGAGGAATTATCATGTCTTATTCTTCTGTAAAAATTTCTCCATAGAATCTGTAGAGTGTCTCTTACATAGAAAATTTCTAAAAATTGTTCCTGACAGTGACAAGATTGTGGGCCAGGAAGACAGGCAAGCATGTATCACAGTGATGGGAGGGAGGGAACCATGTTTAGCAACCAGTGCTTTTGTATCTTGTCATCGCTTCCTGAATCTTTTTTAAATTAATTAGGAAGGAAAAATTAATACTTAAACTTGACAAAGGCAGTTTACATAAAATTTTTTAACAAAGTCTTCAAAGTTCTTTAGGTTTTAACACATATTATTTGTATTCAAATTAAAAGGAGAAATTTAAGAGTAATTTTTCTCTTTTTAGTCCTAAAACAAACTGAAGACCCCACAGAGTAAATTTTTTACTCATGCTGATATATAGTAAATCAACAGAAGATTTGGGATCAAAATTCAAATCTGTCTCCCTCACTGTCTGGATTCTCAGAGAGATTAATGGAGGGAATTCCTGAGGTGAGAAAGCCCTGGAAGCCAATTCAAAGGCTAGTTCAGCTGTATAATTAAACCTCATCCACTAAACTCAAAGTGCATATATGGGCAAATGTATACAAGGGTTAATTGAAACATTTTCTTCTTTGTTTTTGTTTTTTGATTATAGTACAGTGATACCAACATCTTCCAAATAAACTATTCTTTATGCTAAAGCTGTGCCTATTTTTTTCTTTGACTAAGCTTTATTTTTTTCAAATTTCTTTAATATGCACTTAATTAGTATCTATTTTGTGGTACATAATTTTGTGGCACACGAAATATGTGCTACCTATTTTGAGAGGCATGTAAAAGAAATGGAAGACTACATTTTGATTCTCAAGAATCTTTAATTCTCATTGAAAAAATAAGATACACATTAAATAGTCAATGATCCTATGGGATTATGTGATGATAAAGGTGGTAAAATATTTGTACAGGAGGCCAGGGTAAAAGCTTCTGAAGTTTGACATGGTCAGGGAAAGAATTTCATGAGGCAGTGGGAGGTGATGGTAAAGGAATGAGCTTTTATATCAGAGCCTGTTGGTTTGAATCCTGGTGCTTTTACTATTTATGTGATCTTGGAAAAGTTACTTCCTGTCTCCTAGCGTCAGCCTCCTCCTGTGTGAGTTATAACATATCCGCTTAATTGGAACATTGTATTCTAACACCACAATGTCTGATGCATATCAGGAATTCAATAAATGATAGTTTTCCCCATAGTGAGTTCAGCCATAAGTAGAGATGAAGGGATGAAGGGAAAGGTATTGGGGGTGAGCAGAGCACAGAGCAAAGTGTCACCATCAGAGGAAAATGGTACATTTGCATAATCACGAGCATATGCCTACTTTAGAGGATAACAACAGGACCCAGTACACAATATAATATTCAAAGTATCCAGGACATGACCCAAAATTACGTGACATGCGTGAACTAGGAAAATGTGACCAATTCTTAAGGCCAAAGACAATAAAAAAAGTCAATCCTAAGATGATTCATGTGTTAGAATAATTGAAAACATTAAAGCAGCTATTATAACAGTGCTCTATAGGATAAAGGTAAGCATATTTAAATAAATAAAAAAGTAGAAGCTTTTAGCTGAGAAATTAAAGCTATATAAAGGAATTAAGTGGAAATATTACAACTTAAAAATATAGTATCTGAAATTTTAAAAAATCATTAATTAGACGTAATAGTGGAGCAGTAATGACAGAAGAAAGAGTGAAGACAGTTCAATAGAAATAATCCAATTTGAATAACAAAGACAAAAAATATTGGGGGAAAATGAACAAAGTGGCAGGGTTGTGTGTAGTCTAACACTCTGACCTAGCAATCCCACTCCTGGGTATTTCCACAGGAGAAATGAAAACTTAAGTTTATACAAAAACCTGTATGCAAACATTTATAGTGGTTTGATCCAAAATCACCAAAACCTGGAAACAACCCAAATATTCTTCAACTGATGAATGGATAGACAAATAGTACATTCACACAACAGAAAACTATTTAGCAACAAAAAGGAACAAAGTACCGATAAACACAACAGTATGGTTAAATCTTAAATAATAGAATCTCAAATTTCAAGTGAAAGAAACCTGTTTCAAAAGCTACATACAATACGAATCCATTTATATGACATTCTGGAAAAGGTAAAATGACAGAGACAAAAAAATAGATCAGTTATTGCCAAGGGAAAGAGTTGGGGTTGGAGTTAACTACAGAGGGGTAGCATTACTGAATATTTGGGAGATGGAACTGTTCTACGCCTTGATTGCAATGGTGAGTACAGGGATGCATGCATTTGTCAAAACTCATAGAACTGTATAACAAAAAAGTAAATTTACCATATGCCAGTAAAGCAGTAATAATAGTGGTAATAAATATTTACCATATTAATAAAGAAGCAAAATTACATGATCATTTAAATATAGAAAAATCACTTGTTATAATGCAACATTCATTTATGATTTAGTTTAAAATATTTTAGCAAGCTAGAGTGGTAAAGGAAATTTCTTAACCTAATATATGGTACGTGCGAAATCTTTACAGAAAACATCATACTGAATGATGAAACATTAAAATATTTCCTTTAAAATTAGAAAAAAATACAAGGACGACTATGTTCACAACTTTTATTCAACATTACATGGGAAGTCCTAGCAGGAAAAATGCAAGAAAAAGAGGTAAGATACAGGGCCAGGCACGACGGCTCACACCTGTAATCCTAGCACTCTGGGGGGCTGAGGCAGGAGGATCGCTTGAGTTCAGGAGTTTGAAACCAGCCTGAGCAAGAGTGAGACCCGGTCTCTACTAAAAATACATAGAAAAAGTAGCTGGGGTGGTGGTGCGTGCCTGTAATCCCAGCTACTCAGGAGGCTGAGGCAGGAGGATCTCCTGAGGCCAGGAGTTCAAGGTTGCAGTGAACTGTGATGACACCACTGCACTCTACCCTGGGTGACAGAGGGAGACTCTGTATAAATATATATATATATATAAACATTGGCAATAAAACCAAGTTGCTATTTTTGAGAGATGATATGATTACTCCTGTATTACACCAAAAAATAATCTAAGATAAATGATGTTGTTAGGAAGTTTGCATTGTACAAAAATCAATGAACAAAAATCAAATGCAAATATAATTTTAAAACATAACATGTACTATAGCAGGAAAGTACAGCTTAGGATTTCAGTGAGATACTATTCTACACTCATCTGATTGGCAAAAATGTGAAAAAAAAAAGATAAGAAAAGTCTGGCCTTATCATGTTTGGTAAGATTACAGAGCAAAGGGAGCTCTTACTCTCTAATGGTAGCAATATAAATTGTTACGATCCTTTGGAAAATAATTTGATAACATTCTGAATAAACTTAGAAATGTTCTTACTTTATGGCCTTGCAATTTCAAACAAAAGTATATCCTAGAGAAACTTTTGCACATTTCTAAAATATGGCACATACAAGAATGTTCATAGTTAGTTTGTTTTTACCAGCAAATGACTTGAAAAAGCAAAATTTCTATCAATAGCTGAATGAATAAATGATGCTGACACACCACATACATTTGTGCATAAATAGTATGTATTACTATATGCAAGTGAAGATGAAGGAGTTACAGCTGTAAACAAGAATGTGGATGAGACTTAGAAGCATACTATTGAGTGAAAAAAACAAGTTAAGAAAGAATACTTGCAATGTGAGTCCATTTATACAAAATCTAAAAACCAGGCTAAATTAAGCAATCAATTACTTAGGGATAAAAGTATGTGATGAAACTATAAAGAATGGTGTCAGAATAAAGAACACAAAATTTAGAATAGTGGTTATCACTGAGGAGAGAAGCAAGGTGGGGCTGGAGAAAGTCAAGAAGGATTTCAGAGCAGTAGTCGTGGCCGAGCGGTGAAGCCGGTAGATGGGAAGAAGGATTTCAAAGATGATAAAAATATATTTTTAATAGATGGTGGGTGACAAATATATGCTGAATCATTATGGTTTATATCATTTATATATTTATAAATTGTTTAAAAAATGTCTTCAACATTTAAGGTACAATGGGTAGGTAGGGAAGGATGAGCCTACAAAGAAGACAGAGACTATGGAAAGGAAAACACAGACTGTGGTGTCCAGAAGCACAGGCCGTGGTCTACGGTCTTAACTGCAGCTGAGACTCGCGGA
Organism: Indri indri; assembly: GCA_004363605.1. Lineage (NCBI taxonomy): Eukaryota > Metazoa > Chordata > Mammalia > Primates > Indriidae > Indri > Indri indri. The sequence goes on along the minus strand of RJWJ010001836.1, from coordinate 15,048 downwards.
ACTCAGCGGTGCTCCCTGAGAACAGTCTCAATGCAGTAGACATTGGGTGGAGTAGAAAGTCAAGGTTAGAAATGGAACCAACGAGTACAGAAAACGCCATCATGAAGTTATGTCATGGAGAAGACAGGCGAGGAGTTGAGGACCTGGAGATTAAATAGGTTGGGAAGATTTTGTTTTATTCAATGAGAGAGATGAACTGGGTTGAAACTAATGAGAAAGAATCCATTGAAAGAGAGAACTTGATTCTATAAAATAGAGGAGGGATAGTCAGTGGTTTAGGTTTTCATAAGAAGGTCGGAGGAAGGAATGATCAAAAATAAATCCAGTTGGAAGGTTTGGACCTAGGTAGAAGGAAGGTTATCTCTTCCTCCTCACTTATTTTTAATGTTTCCTTTATTATTTATTTTATTTTATTTTATTTTATTTTATTATTTTGAGTATTACGGAGGTATAAACATTTTGGTTGCATGAATAGCTTTTGTACAGTTTGAGTCAAAGTTATAAGTGTACCCATCCCCCAAATAGTGTGCATTGTACCCCTTAGTTGCAAATTTACTCAGCCCCTCCTCCCCCCTCCCACCTGCTTGATTTCCGATGACTTTAATTGCCATATATGCACATAAGCATTGTTCACTTAGTTCTAGTTTAATGGTGAGTACATGAGGTGTTTGTTTTTCCACTCTTGTGATATTTCACTTAGAAGAACAGGCTCCGGGTCCATACAAGCTAATACAAGAGGTATTAGTTCACCATTTTTTATGGCTGAGTAGCACTCTATGGCACTCATATAGCACAGTTTATTAATCCACTCATGTATGGATGGGCACATGGGTTGTTTCCACATCTTTTCATTTGTGAATTCTGCTGCTACAAACATTTGGGTGCAGGTCATCTTTTTTATAAAATGTCCTTTTCCTCTTAATTTCCCAGGTCTTGCTAGAAATCTGGACATCCTCACTTCTATCAGGGCAAAGGGCAGCAAGTGGAGGTGAGCGGGAGGTTTGGTGGTGGGGAGCTGAGGGTTTCAATCCTACTCTCCCTTTCTGTGTGAAGAAGGATGTTTAGGGAAGGTAAGGAGGTGGATGTCTAAGATTGGAAAGATGTGGAGAAAGTCTGAAATGACCCTCGTAGATGCAGAGAGTGAAGTGATCAAAGCTACCGAGTAGGGTTATAAAGTAGCTCTGGGGACTACATGAGGTGGGGGACCAGGAATTTCTAAACCACCCTGTTGGAGCTATGCTGGCAGCACTCAGCCACCTCGGCTGCTCTGGTTCAGACGAGGAGCTGCGTTCATCCAGGGCTGGGATTTTGCCAGATGAATGTGACAGAAAGAGAGAAGATCTTGGGAGCGCAGGATCCTCATAAGGGTGTTATTTTGAACTGAAGAAAGGGGAAGATTGACTGACAGTCCTCTCATTCGAGGAGTTTGTGGCTACCTTAAATTCAGAGGGAGACGCATGAATGAATCAAAATATTTATTTATTTATTTGTGTGTCTCCCTCATGCTAGAAGGATGTTTCTTCCTATGTGAGAAGCCCAGTCTGGAAGGCACAAAGAAGGCGTGTCTCCTGCTGGTGAAGAATCAAATCTGACTTTATAGAAAGAATTACCACTGAGTTCAGTTTTGACAAATGATTCAGCATCTGTTACGCATGCAGACTGCTGGAATCAGGCAGCATTCGGTGGACATGGAAGAAAAGGATATGCTTCCAAAACATCACGTTAGAATTTGAGGAAGACCTAATATAATGCCCCTAATTTAACATCTGGATAAAACACTTCTACTTTTGCGAAAAGATACACAACCACTGTGAGTTTTCATAGTATTTGTGCAAATAGCACAACGTTCCTCCTTCCTTTTCCCTTTTCCAAAACAACCAGCTTCTACTACTCAGAGATGCTGACTCCAAATTTGCATGTTGGTTCAGTACCAGTTGACTATATTTTGATATAATAATGAGTGAGCTAATTTACACCAGACTTAAATCTCTTTCATCATTCAGACAGGAAGTTAAGGGCTAGGTAAGTACTTAACTCCTGCATATTCAAGGCAACTTCTGAGCCCAAGAGGTGAGGTCCTGAGGTTTTACAGAAAGTCAGGTAAGTGGTCTGACTTTTTTCTCACTAAAAAACACTCATTGTTTGAACCAAGTGTCAGATCTGTTGTTTTGCACTATTAAACCACTGCTTTTCAATGACTATTTTTCAGATCAATGCATAATAAGGCTTGCCAGCCTGCCTAGCATAATATAACACATTGAACACACTGGCTGCTGGATTATTAAGCCCTTCTGTTCTGCAGGAGATGGCACAAGATTAAGTGCTGAAATGAGAGAGGATAGGGGAGAAGTTATTTTCATCTTTCCAGCAAGAAATTGGGAGAAAAAAAATCATAATGGCTACTGCTGAGGCTCACATTAATTCTATGTCTTCAATTAATGCTACCTCTTCTTGACCACACCGCTTTGCTGTAAGGTATAGATTATTGATTGTGCAATCAGATAGACATGAATTTCATTTCCACCACTGCCTGACTGCGGAAACTAGGGAAAATTATTCCATCTTGCCAAGTAATTTCTTTTTATAGTATGTCTAAAGAGAACACAACTTACTTCCTAGGATTGCAAAGATTAAAGGAGATGAAAATAAATTTCACCTAATGAAGGTCCTTAACACTTTGTTATATAATATTATGTGAATTATATTTTGTGGCACTTATGACATGCCTTGAATTTCATTACATGACATCTTATCTCTTCCAGTAGACTGTAAGTTTCTTAAGGGACAGGATCACAATTTATTCATCTCTGGAGGCCAGCAGTATATATTACAGTTTCTTGCCCGTAAATCAATGTAAATTAGAAAGTAATTACTTCATATTTTTATTCTCACAACAAAATGGCCTTTAGGAACATGGCCAATGACTTCAGTGCACTAACTTTTTGGAGTGCAATGGTACCTGCACCAAAAGAGTGACATATTTGACATGTGAAATGAATTTAGATATTATACTTATGTTTCATGATGTGTTATGTTATTGGTCAAAGAACAATGCCTTTGCTTTTCTATAGTAAACCATTTAAAAGTCACCAATGAATCACAGATTGCAAAATATACCTTACTTCTCAGTATCAAGTTATAACTTGTAAGTCTAAGTTTTACTTTTCTTTTGAATTTTTCATAGAAAAATATCACCAAAAAAAGTAAGAGCTTCTTTGATCTGACTTGATTATCAATTTTTCCCAATGTATTTCTCCCTTTCTTCCTCACTCGGTAGCATAAGATGTCACAATGACCTTAATAGTTTTTTATCAAAAAAATTAGTTGCAGAAAGAACAAGCTGCCACAAAAAGAAAAAAGAGAACAAAAGTCAGACAACTAAAATTTCATGGGAGGCATTGCTCCTTTGCTTTGACAATATGTACTGCACTAGAATGTTCCTATCCTGTGATACTAAATTTTAATATTGAAACCCAAAATTTTTCATTTTGTCCCCAATGCTCTTTCTTGTTATGGAGCTATATTGCTCTACTTGTTAATTTGTCACATCTGATAATGGACAAAGTTGAAAGCACTGTATTGTATGCAATACTGCTGCAGAGGTTGCATGTTGATGGCGACAGACGTGCTCATTTCTAATATTCTGTGTGCGTGTCCTCCTCTTTGGACAGTTGGCTATTTCAACCCAGGCACCGAGGTCAAAATGGTCTTGTTGTGTGTCATCAATTCAAGTCTCCTGCATGTTTTCCAGTTGATAGATAGTGTTCAATAAACTCTTTTGACAAGAATAGAAAAATTTCATTGGATTTTTATAAAACTTAATAAAAAACATGTATGGATATTCAAGATACTTATAATGTTACTTTTGGCTTCACCAGTCTCAGGATTATCTGCTCTTTTGAAACCAATTTGTGATGATTCAAATAAAATAGAAGCGGCAGGCTAATGATTCAGGCTAGTCAGGGTAATTTTTTTAGGAAGATATTTGCAAAATAGATGATCACCTGCCTGTCTTCTAAACTGATCTAGAGTCAGCAGACACATAAATTCAAGCCAATAATTGAGACAATTTAGCATCAAGCCAACTTTCCACTGGTTTTAGTCCGACCTTTAAGGTTGGTTCTAAGAAACTGGATTATACTTGGTCCCTGTGAATGGATTACAGCCTGGTACTACATGTTCATGAACTGGCTTCCATTTCTTTTTTTGCTTGCTTGTGGATTCTTCAGCTACATCTAGATTGTAGCTATCTTCCTTGGGCTCAGAGTTCTGCTCTTGAAGCTCTTGAAGCTCTACCCTTGTGGCCAGGACCTGCTATGTCTTAAGGACTCCTTTGTTGTTAATTGTCTCTTACTTCTGGGTGGTTTTCAAATATTTTCTTGGAATCATGCTTTCCCTAACCACGTGCTGCTCAGGTTTTCCACAACAACTTCTCTGTCACCCACGGTAGTGGAGTGATCTCCAGACTCCCTCGCACAGACTGAGGTCAAAGTCTAACATAAATGGTGGGAAGACTAGCGCTGTCTCTCAACCAGCTCTGAGCCAAAAATGCCACAGTTCCACCATATACCCATAAAGACATCAGAACCAATGTTAATATTTTACATGAAAACTCCATATTTTATGAATCCTGCTTTTCCAGATGTGGTATGAATTATTTTTTTTCTAATAAAGATGAAATGTGGGGGTATATTTTAATTTACCAAAGCCTTGCTCAAAGAACTCAGACTAACACCCCAGACTCAATAAATCTAAGGTTAGAAAAATGATGACTAGTGGGAGGAAGGACTTTGTTTACTGGGGACCAACCATTTCAGAGACATCTGGATGCAAAACTCAGACTAATTCAATGCTACTTTATATATAAGCAATTGTTTTGGCCACTCATCATCTGTAATAGAATGCTCAGTAATTAAGGTAAATATTTCAAATGAGCAACCATGAAATCTTTCAGAAATAAGAAAAAGCTAAAGATTATTGCAATTTTGGTTTTTTTTGCTAGTCTGTAACTTCCCAGAACAGATGTCTACGTATACTCTGGCATAAAAAGAGATTTCTGTTATTTTAGAGGGTAATGGACGTGGTAGGTGCCCCCTCTGGCAGACTTATTTTTTTAAGCCATCTAAAGTAAATATTTATTAAAAGCTTCCCAGCCAGCAGTTCCTTTCAATTAGCAGTCTCCTTTAAGATCTGATATCCTTCTGTTATTCCCTTAAGAACCATTTTAGCTTCAGTCTGCATTTAATATTGAATTTGCACCAGGGAAATTCATTAGCTACAAAGAGTACAAGAATTCCTCTACTTTGCCACTCTTTTAATTCAGCCTAAATCACTATGCCCCAGAGTCATACCAATATGCCTGGGGGTTGAGGTAGAGAAAGGGTGGAGGGAAGCAGAACCCAGGTAGGGGCCAGATAAAGGAGGAACTGGGGATTCAGATGGGTTATCTGCAATTCAGGGATGCAGGGACAGGCCCAGAAGCGACAGAGGAAGAGGGAGGAACTGGGTATTCCAGTGAGTCAGTTCAGACATGCAGCCTCAGAACCCCACCAAGTTGTGCAAACCTTCTTTCTACACCGAAATGCGTGTGACTTTCCTCCAGTGCTATGTATAAATGATAAATCTCCTTAATAGAGCTTCTATTTTAAATAGATCTGTGTTACAATCAACTTTGAAAGGGGATTTATCTAGACACGACTTTAATCCAGGATCAAAAGCTCTCTGCTGTGCCCTGCCCTCATGTATCAGGGACAAGAGGTGAGGAGTGTGGGGTGGACCTCAGCAAATGCCCACAGAGAGGCTGGAGCACCAGCGGACCATCCCCTTCTTCACAGCCTGAGCGTCCAAGAGCTGGGAAGACCCGGTGTTGGGTGGGGAACTGCCCTCAACAGATCTTAAAGATCCGATAAGAGAAAATGGATGTGATCGTGCTTTAGAAATTGTGAAATATTAGCATGAGATGTCACTGTTATTTTTAGGGGGTGGTCTTCATTAAATGGATTCATCTAAAATTAGGCAAAGCCTCAATGTTGCTGAGACTCCATTCATTTGAATTTTAAATTCATGTTTGAATGACTTTTTTACTTTCCAGTTGATCGCTTTGGCTTTAGGTAGCCACTGGCCAAGATCGAAGATACCAAAATAGCAGGGACTTGGTGAGGCTCAGCAGGGAGTCTTCTTGATTTTAGTTCAAATCACACTAAACCATGAGAGTCCATCCAATTTTTAGGATTTTCAGAGAGAAGCTGTTATGTTCCTGTGTAAAGGTTTCTACTTGGTGAAGAGCATTGAAAATATGGAAAGTGCATTAAAAACTCCAGTGTTTCTTGAATGCACAGCCACCTTCTCCTCTTCACAGAGTACTGGGGGTTTTCTGGACTGACAAGGCATAGCCATAATGAAGTGGTTTTGTAGAACAAAAAGTTCTTCCCATGTCAATGGGTGCTGGGTCCCCCCTGGGAACGGCACAGCCCAAGGGTGTGGTCACCAGCAGCAGCCCTCTCCAGAAGGTCAGGTGTCATTGCAAAGCTCTGTTTATTTATTCTGCAACATTGCCCAGAACATGCTCCTCACTGATACTGACCAAGACTGTAGAGAAAACCCAAACACTTATTGCACTTCCAAAAATTCCACTGGCACCCTTGGACTGTAAACTCTCAACATTTGGTGCTTGGCTTACTTATCTGTGTCCTGGAGCCCAGCACAGTGCTAGCTAGCTACACAGCAGCTGTCCACGGATGAGTGCTGAAGCTCTCTGCTAATGAGATTAGCACCTGTCATTTCACGTAGGTCTCCCCATCCCATTCTACTCAGGTATAAAGTTGACACGCTGCGCTAACCTGGAATTGCTCTTTCACTAGAACACTCAAAAAATGAATGTATAGTCTTAAAGATTGTTTGTAGTGAAAACAACACAATGAAATCACCGCGATTAGGAATGGCAAGAGCACAGCATTTTTGCTCTCTCTCTGCTCCCATCATTGCAGTCGACACAGCTGGTCCCTCAGGATATTCCTTTCCTGTGGACCTCTCAGACTACAGAGCCTGCTCCGCACTGAGCTGGCACCTTAGAGGAAATTGCCTTCCCTTCTTGAGCTACTTTATCCTCATCATTTTGTGGACGGGAAAATTGAGATCCGAAGTTTTAAATGACTCTCCCAACAGTTAGGTGAGGGAGATGGGATTAGCTCTTAGACTTTGATGGGCTCTCTCTCTCTCCCTCCCTCTCAATTCAGATTACTCAAGCTTCTTTTTTTGATTGTTACTGTTTTGGGGAAAATAGTAGGAACAGAAGGATTAAACAAAAAGATAAAACTTTTGACATACACACTTTCTTACTTATTTTCTTCTATAATCATGAGCAAAATGGGGACAGATTTACTTTAAAATTCTTAATAAAAAATGTAAGCTAGAAATCGTTTATTTTTAACTGTCCCTTATTGTCACTTCATAAAGACCATTCTGGCTGGCTACTTGCTGTCATGTAAAAATAACTTGCTTTAACGCATTGATGTGACTATATGTGAATTTTTACCATGGACACTATCTAAATAATAATGATAATTAGTAGTGATACTTTAAAAGTCAGAATATTTAATGATAAAAATCAAATATGGGGTCAAAAAATTCTACTCCTTGAAAAAAAAATTTCTACTTGAAGATCCTATCAGAATACCAACAGATCCTCCAGGAATCTTTCAGCAATAAATGAAGCAAAGGCAAATTTGGCCCTCACCGGTGTTTGTCTCAGCGTGGCAGCTTCCCAGGGAGTTGACTGTCAGAACAAATGGTGGCTTCTCTTGCTGTGCCTCGAGGTCAGTGCCCCAGAGATGGGGGGCTTTGGGCAGTATGGGCGTCTCCGGGTTTCCTCAGCCCAGAGACCTATTATGACTACCAGGTCTCCTGGGGTCAGAACCTGCACGCCTGGGGCTGGGATGTAATTGAATTACCGCTGGTACAGGGAACAACATCCCTGACCTAAATTCAGGATATCTGTCTGCCAGCTTTTGGCACAGGTTGGCTCATAATTCGACTCACATTTTAAAATCTTAATTGCTATAATAATTGGGTCTGCCAAGTTCACGAGTCAGCCAAGGTCTTAGAAGAATTTTAACCAAAGGACAGAATTTCCATCTGGTGTTGGCTGAATCCTGAAATTGAGGCTGCGACTGCTGCTGCTCCTCCTTGGATACACTTATTTTAGGACTGACCACATTTGGAGATTGCTTATAAATCATAAGTTATCATCATCATTGGCAGCCATAACGGACAAGGATTAGTCTGTTCATTGGAAAGGTAGAATCTGCGTGTGTCCAGGGTTTAAATGACCAGGTCAGAATCACCCATAACTTTGCAGCAAAACTGAGCAAAATGCTTCATTTCCATTCTAATTTGCCATTCTGCATTCCTTGGTTTCCCAGTGGAGTGCTGTTCTCAAACAGGAGCCCCAAAGACCTTGGTGTGAGAGGATGTCAGTGGTGACCCTCCCCTGGTCAAATCACTGGAGGCAGCAGGAGGCTGTGGTGACCCTAAGTTCCTTTTGATATTCATGACATTTCCTTTTCTGTAGAAAATGGCACTGAGGGGTATGGAATTTACCCTCATTTTAACCTTTGTTTCTTACATGCGGGCTGGTCTATGGGGCATTTCCCCGGGTGGATTAAGCAGATACCCCCATCTAGTGGCTTCGTGAGTACCCTGCTCTGCCTGTCTCAGTATCTGCGGCCTCTTTCGCCCAAATACCCTGCTGCTCGGCAGCTCCTGCATTTGCTTCCACGGGAGCCAGAGAAACTGCCAAGGCTACTGCTTTCAAAGCCCTAAGGTCATGATGATATTTTCTGGAAGTAAATTTTAGCAAATCAGCGCTCCCTTCATCTCACCCATTACTCTAATAGCATCCTCGGAAAGGGCTGGACACGAAGCTTGTACAAATCGATGTTACAGCTCCTTGCCAATTACTGTTTATCCTGCCCTAAAATATTCCTCCTACTCACAATAGTAATGTTGTAAAGAGAACACAATGTATACAGCAATTTGATTTTGAAGAGTGAATTAAGGAATCCATCAAACCACTAACAGGCTGGGAAATACATAATAATAACACTTTTTACTTCTATGGGTTCTATCCACCAAGGGAATTATGGATGCTTTATGTAAAACATGGGTTTAAAATAGCAATTAAAATACTACAAACACAGAGAAAGGCAGCAGAATAATGTAACCAAACAACTGTGTCATGTAAAGTTCTTTAAGAAAACACTGATCAAATTGCTCTGTCTTGTTTAAAGACTCTAAATGTAGAACCAGGCTCAGGGAGGAGACAAAAAGATTCCCATCTAAGAACCACAACAGTGTGGGTCTAGTCTCTCTCTCCTTGTCTTGACACCACCTGTGAGTAGAAGATGACAGGAAGGGTCTTAGGCTGGAGCTGGCTTTTGGATTCTTGTGATTAGAGCTTTATCAGTTAGATTTAAATGAAATCCAAAAGAGGAAAAACAAAATTACCTTCATTATAAAAAAAGATAGTCATAAAATTCATGAAAAGAGAATTTTTCTAAGTAAGATCTTGATGGGCATTAATTACATCCATGATGCACTGTTGTTCTACCCATATTCCAACATAAAGGATGTTAGTGCCCATATTAAATTCCAACAATCATACCATCAAGTGCCTGAAGTTTTGACTATTTAGAGACCCATTATTCAAATCGCACCAAAAATGCTAAATTGTGATCCTAGCATAGGTATCTCTGAGGTGGCAGAAATAACTGTAGTTTGGGAGTTTATATTTATTTGTTAAATATGCAAAGCAATTCTAATGAGGTTGCAATTGATCATATAAGTGAATGAAAAAAATCGAATTTATTACTTAAAGGTCTCATGTCATAAACCTTAAAAAAGACAAAGGTGGCTGGGCATGGTGGCTCACACCCGCAATTGCAGAACTTTGGGAAGCTGATGTGGGAGGATTACTTGAGGCCAGGAGTTTGAGACCAGCCTAGGCAACACAGTGAGACCCCCATCTCTACAAAAATAAACTAAAAAAAATTAGCTAGGCATGGTAGTGCATGCCTGTAGTCCCAGCTCCTCAGGAAGCTGAGGCGGGAGGATCGCTTGAGCCCAGGAGTTCGAGGCTGTAGTGAGTTATGATTCTGCCACTGTACTCTAGCCCGGGAGACAGAGCAAGACCCTGTCTCAAAAAACAACAACTACAAAAAACAAATAAACAAAAAACCAGACAAAGGTTTTATTATAGGCTGTGTAAGTATGAATTATTGGTACTATGTTTAACTACCTTGAGGAAATGGTTTAGTAACCTGTATCATCAGAAATATTCTTGGCTAGTCTCCTATTTTCTCACATGGAAATCTCTAATTTTCTCCATTGAAAAAACACTGAGTCAGAGTAAACATAGGCAACAACTTTATTGTATCCACACCTAAAAACCACAGAACAGGTTTAGAAGGGGGAACGATTTAAACTAAAAAAAATCACAAGAGCCTCGTGGCTGAAAGCTTTTTGGAATAATTATCATCATTTGACCATGAAATTAAATTGTGCTAGGACAGGCTGTTTCAGAGCAAATCTAAACCGAAATCTACAGATTTAATTCAGTAGATGGTAGACTCCTCTGGACCTCAAAATGAGGAAAATCCATAGCATTTTAACATAATCAACTGTGGAAGCTCTTCTTGTGTTTAGTTTTTTTCTTTTTCTTGTTCTTTTTTTTTTTATTAGCTAAATTACAGAGACATTTTTGGTTATTTCAGGATCTATGTAAATTTTCTTTTACCTTCCAACATGCAAGGGAAATAAAAAGAATTTTAAACCTACCTAACTTCAATTCATTAAAAATGATTATATGTCTCCAGTGACTTCTTTCTGTATAACCCAGGGATGTTAATGGGAAACCAGGTTATCATCCTATTATATGTTAGGAAATTTGGGTCCTCTTCTTAGCTGTGACACTTGTCTCTACCCAAATGGTGTTAGACCCTAAGACCCTACAAATTAACTCATATGATTCACTTTATGATCCAGCTTCCTCTCACTTTCCAGCCTCATTGCCAGCCAACCCCCCTCCTTTGATCCAGTTATACTGGCTTATTTTAATTCCTTGAATATCATGTTCTCTTTAGCTGGCCAGACTAATCTCACCTCTCACCCCTTTTGTATTTTGCTTGGCTAATTCCTATTCTTCCTTCTTTTGCTCCTGAAAGCCCTTTGTAAGTCTCTCCCTACCACTCCAGGCTGAATCAAGGTCCTCTCCTACATGTTCTCTAGCACTGTTTATCTACCCCAAGGGTGCGGAATCTTTTCGTGTTGGAAGGCTGCATTAATTTAGCTGTAATCAAATAAGGCTGTAATCAAATAATGCTGCATTTGAGAACCTTCAATTAGATATACTTAAAAATGTACATTATTTCATAAAAATCAACTACTATGTGCTTAATAATTTCAAAAAATGGAAATTATTTGTTAATTTTAAAGTTAACTAACCTTTTAACGACTCTGTTGTGTCTGCTTTTTGTTGGAAAGCATTTGAATATTTGGTTGCAGCATGGATGTCTGCAGTTTCAGCTGATCCTCTAGATAGGTATCAATCATTTGTGACCTTAAGGGCATCTTGATTTGGGTTAGGTAGGAGAATATAGATTTGCAGCAATAAGTGATTGAAAAGCAAGAAAGCATTTTTTGGGCATGTTGCCATCAAAGGTGTGGGTATTCTACTGCATTTTCCCATGTTTCGTTTGGATCTTTCTTAGCATCAAACAATGACTTGAAAATGTCACGTAGTGAGAGTTCAGTCAAGTCCATCTGTAGTTCTTTGGGTGCCTTGGCAATATCAACTAGGTGAGGCTGAAATGCTAATTTGAGTGTGATGTCATGATTCTCAAAGTCAGTGAACCTTTTATTGTATTCTCCAATTAATAGGTCTATAACGGTTGTGTTTTCTTCAAATGATTCTCATATACCATACTGCTCATCAATGATTTTTGCTAACTGGAGAAAATGTTTATCTAAAATTTCCTCTTGAAGAAGTGTTTTGAAAAAAGATACATTTTCTCAAAATGTTTGGATTTTTTGCCGCATATCATATATACACTTAGTTTTACCTTGCAAAGAAATATTCAGGTCATTTTGATTTGACATGGTATCACACAGAAATGCTGTATTCCTATAGAAATCTTCTTTGAATAATTCACACTGCTGATTATGTTCTTTATAAAATTTAACTATCTGTTCTTACAGAGACAAAATTTTGACTAACACCTGTCCTGGCAGTAGCCAATGCACTTTAGAATGATACAGCAAATCCAAACTGAATACCTCATGTTTCAGCTTTAGCATGTTATGAAACTGATGTTGTATTTGCATGAATATAGTTAACAATACTTATAACTTGTTGCAAAGTGTCACTTAAAATAGTAGCTTTAGCACAGAGATTTTGCTGATGCAAGGCATAAAGAAAAGAAATGAGAGCATCAGAATCTGGTAATACTTTTTTTTATCTGTGCAATAAACACTTCATGTTTTCCTGTCATGGAAGGTGCACTGTATACATACAGTCACTAAATTTACCAAATTCAGTCCAACTTCACAACATTTATCTTGAAAGTTGTTGAAGATATTTATTCCCTGTGTTCTGTTCACAAGAGTGCCCAAAGCGAGTAACTCTTCGTAGCAAAGGAAATCTGTTAAAACCTGTGCCAAGTCAGTAGTATCAGTTGATACATTCAAAGCAAGTGAATATGTTTTCCTTTGGAAGTATTGCATGAAGTTGTTCTGTTAAGCTGAAGGCTAATTCATGCTGCCAATCAGTTCCAGCTCTCCTTGAAAAAGGCACTTGTTTGTACTTTGAAAGGTTAAGGGGTCTAAGCATCCTATAACCTCGACAATGCATTCTTTCACAATTTCTACATCACTGAATGGCTTCCTTTTGTCCCAAGTATATGAGCTACTTTATAAGTTGCTTCAGTGTCATTATTTCCAGGTCTTATTGCTGCTTGAAAGAATTGTCTTTGCTTTTGCTTTTCATCTTTTAATTTCTGCAAAACAACGTTTTGTGCCTCTCCCTCTAATTTAAAATATTTGTGGTTCTTATGAGGGTTATAAGGCCAATGAACATGAATTTCTTTGATGTTGATGTTCCAGTATCACAAAGCAAGCAAATCATCTTATCTTTAGCAGAAACAAGATAATATTGTATTTCCCAATCCTGTTTTCTTCCTTCAGCGTTCTCTTGGTCTTCTTTGGCATGATGTACAGACAGAATGAAAAAATACTGTTGAGCTGTGCAACTATTCACAAATTCCACTTCACACAGAAACACAGTGCACCACTGTCAAAAGCTGATAACAGACTGTTGTACTTGACCCCCATAAACTCTCACCAACCAGCCTCATGTGGTAGTGGCACCAGTAAGGCAGGGGAAGTTAGGACTAAATCATGAGTGTAGTAGCTGTCAGTTTAGCCCTTATAGCCTACTAATGTTCTAATTGTGCCGGTCAACCTGGAAGGATTATTTAATTGAAACTTATTTTATTCTTTGATATTTTAAATATGCTCATTTTAAAAATAAAAATATAAAAGATGAACAAAAATGTATTAATAAAAATCAAAGGATTTGTTCCATAAAATTTGGATTCAGCCAAAAGACTGCACTTAAGGACCTAGAAGGCCCTTTTTGATTGCGTGGCTACTTGTGTGTTTCCCCACTGCACTGTAAGTCCCATCCATTAAGGCACAGGAAAGCTCTGAGACCTCGCAGATGCTGCCAGTGTTCTGCTGGGGTCCCCTTGGATCCTTTTTCCAATTCCAGGCACTCAGCTCCCCATGAGCTTGCATTCCCCAAAAGCCAACACTTGCAGATCTTTGTCAGAGGTCTGCCCTCAAGCAGCCAGATTTGCTTAGCTGGCTTGTGTCGGGCAATTTACCCGAGTGTGGACTGCCCTTAACTAATGACCAACTGGAGTGAGGGTATAAACAGCCCAGTTCCCAGGTGCACATGATGCTGGGGGTGATTTGCATGGTCTGTCTCTGCAGCTCTGCGCAGGACTGGCCTTAAGCCATCCTCTGTGGGTCTTTACTTTATTCCCTTTCCCAGCCCACGTTCCCATTCCCTCAAGTTTTTCCTGGGTAGTCACAAATGAATCTTTTTCTCACAAATTTCCCACTCAGGGTCTGCTTCTGAGGAACGCAATCTAAGAGCCATATAAAGGACTTCCGTAAATGCTTGTTGAGAGAATTCATGCAACTTCTTGTTTCTGGAGCAGGCACAGAATCACACCAAATCACCAACTTTTATCTCTCTTATGTTATGGATGGAGGCTCAGAGAGTATGACTTCCCCAGGGTTACCCAGGGAGTCGACGGCAGAACAAGTCTACTAACGCCAGTGCTCCTCTACTAAATTATGTGCCTTTATTCCATTATTCTAAAAGGTTACTTTGAAAAGAATAATTAGAACCTTCAGTTCATTCCATTTTAAACACAGTAGTAATAACACAAATAAGAGCTAATATTTATGGAGAGCTTACCATGTGTCAGGAACTGTGCTAAATGACTTATATATATTATTTCATTTTATACTCACAGTAACCTATGGCATAGGAAGTATTATTTTTCCCATTTTACGATGAGAAAACTGAGGCTTAGAAAAAGATGAGTACCTTGCTGATGGTCACAGACTTAATGTATGATAGATCTGGGGTTTGAAACTTGGATATCTGATCCCAGAGCCCATTCTACTGAACACCATGCATGCTTTTGCCCATTTAAAAATTTGAAGGCATGAAACTATAAGAATTCTAGAAGAAAATGTTGGAAAAACTCTTACAGTCATTGGCTTAGGCAAAGAATTTATGAAGAAGACCCCAAAGGCAATCACAGCAACAACCAAAATAAATAAATGGGACCTGATCAAATTAAAAAGCTTCTGCACAGCCAAGGAAATTGTCACAAGAGCAAACAGACAACCTACAGAATGGGAGAAAATTTTTGCATGCTACAAATCCGATAAAGGGCTGATAACTAGAATCTACTTAGA